>CADEPD010006427.1:0-17121 GCA_902829195.1 Fraxinus dipetala | reverse complement strand
TATTCATACTTGAAAGAAGTTAACAAACTTGCATATTTAATTCTAGTATCATACTTTGAAATTATATCTTTTGTATTGTATAGTTTTGATACAAATTGTCGAAAAAGTTTCAAAAACTAATTCACCCCCCCTCTTGGTTAGTTATTATTGGGTTATCAGATATTATAATATCATCTTTAAGGAACAGAGAACTGGAATTGGAAACTGAAGCTAAGAATCCTAAGTTTGGAGAATGATTAAATATTAGAGAGAAGGTTAACCAGAACAAGAAAGTGAAACAATGTAACTACAACTCTCTTAAAAAAAGGAAATCTCAATTTCCTAAATTCAGAACTCAGAACAGGAATCAACCCAAATCTAAGATGCAAGATAAAAAATGCAACTATTGTGGGAAGACTGGACATCTTATAGAAGACTGCTTCAAGAAGATATCTGATACGAAATCTAAATTCAACACTGATGGGTCTGCAGATAGTATTTGCAATGATGAATCAGACATTTAAGGGGTTGTCCTTGTTACTACAATAAAAGGGGTCTAAATGAGTGTGTGCTAGATTCTGGTTGTTCCTTCCACACGTGTCTTGTTAAAGAGTGGTTTACTGTCTTTAATGACCTTAGTGGTGGCCAAGTTCACATGGGAAACAATATGACTTGTCAAATTAAAGGTATTGGAAATCTGAAACTTCTACTGGACAACAACTATATTCTTGAACTACATCAAACTAGATATGTTCCTAACCTGCAAAGAAATTTAATCTCTTTGGGACAAATGGATGATGAATATGAAATAAAAATTCATAGAGGTCTTACCCAAATTAGTCTTAACTCAAAACATATAATTTCTTCTCCTAAATTCAATGGCATTTTCATACTGCAAGCTGAACCATTAGTTGGCAACAACTCTGCAGCTGTGAAAACTCAGGCTGATAAAGCCTTGATTTGGCATAGGAGATTAGACCATATTAGTAAAAAGGGATTAGATTGATGATTTTGAACAAATTAAATAGTTTTGGAAAGGATAATATTGAAAGACTTAGATTTTGTGAAGATTGTGTTGTTGGAAAACAAAGTAAATTACCTTTCAAAATAGGAATTCACAAATCTACTTCTATTCTTGAGTACTTGCATGAAGACCTATGGGGGTCTGCTTCAGTAAGTACTTTAAGTGGTTTCAAGTTTTACCTGTTAATAGTAAATGATTTTTCAAGAAAAATTTGGACTTTTCTTTTGAAAAACAAATCTGATACTTTTCAAAACTTCAAGCAATGGAAACTTATGATTGAAAATCAAACCAATAAAAAGGTTAAGGCACTTAGGACATATAATGGCTTGGAATTCTGCAATTATGAATTTGATATTTTCTGTAAAGAGTGTGGAATTCTGAGACATAGAACATACACTCCTCAACAAAATGGTATTGCTGAGAGAATGAATAGAACTCTATTGGAAAAGGTGAGATGTATGTTACTTAACTCTAATCTTCCAAAATTATTTTGGGATGAAGCCCTAAAAACAGCCACTTATCTAATAAATAGAGTTCCTTCAAGTGCTATTGATTTTCAAATCCCTGAATATTTATGGTTTGGAGAATCTCCTAATTATCTCAAATTAAGGGTTTTTGGTTGTGCTGCATATTCCCATCAAGATGCAGGCAAACTAGAACCCAGATTGCAAAAATGTATTTTTTTTGTGGGTATGGAGAAGAAATAAGGGTTATAGACTATGGCTAAGAGAAATGAATGGGTATAGAGTAATAATCAGAAGAAATAAGGGTTATAGACTATGGCTAAGAGAAAGGAATGGGTATAGAGTAATAATCAGAAGAAATGTTGTATTTGATGAAAATTAGTTTCCATGTAAAGCTCCCTCAAGTCAGAAAACTGATCTTCCAACTTTGATTAGAGAAACTGTCTTGGAAAATCAAGATCAAAGCAATTATGAACCTTAAAATTTGATTGAGGTGGAGTCTACTCAATCACCACAACTCAGTCTCAAGATGAATCTGAAACTGAAGATTATTCTCAAGGAACATCCCTTGACAACTATCAACTGATCAGAGATAGAGGTAGAAGGAATATGATTCCTTCCACCAGAATTAACACTGATGAATTTGTGACTTTCTATTCTGAACTGGAATCTATTAATTCTGAACTTGTGACTTATCAAGAAGCCTTAAATAGTAAAGACTCCAAGTTTTGGTTGGAAGCAATGCAAGAGGAAATGAATTCTCTTCTTAAGAACAAAACTTGGGTTCTTGTTGATAAACCTAAATATCAAAAGATAGTTGATTGCAAATGGGTTTATAAAATTAAAGAATGAGAACCTAATACTTTGGGGAAAATGTATAAGGCTAGACTTGTTGCTAAATGATTTACACAAAGAGAGGGTATTGATTACAATGAAATTTTCTCACATGTTGCAAAGTATACTTCTATCAGAATTTTACTTTCCCTGACAGCTCATTTTGACTGGGAATTAGATCAGCTTGATGTTAAGACTGCCTTCTTAAATGGTGACCTTGATGAAACCATATACATGCATCAACCAAAAGGTTTTGAATTACATTCAAAATCTGAACATGTTTGTTTATTAAGAAAATCTCTTTATGGCCTAAAACAGGCCCTAGGGCAATGGTACAAGAAATTTTATTCTTATGTTCAGAATTTGGGCTTTTCTAAAAGTAATTTTGATTCATGTTTTTTCTATAAAGGTTTAGGGGGTCCTGAATCTGTTTATCTACTACTCTATGTAGATGATATGCTTCTTGCCTGTAAAAACAGATCTGATACTGATTATGTTAAAGGAAAACTTAAAAAACTGAATTTGAAATTAAAGATCTAGGAGAAGCTAAAAGAATTTTAGGAATAGAAATCAAAATAGATAGAAAAAACTGCATTTTGTATGTGAATCAAAATTCCTATGTGAATAAAGTACTTGAAAAGTTTGCTATGTCTGACTGTAAATCTGTAACCTTGCCTATTGCTAATCACTTTAAACTTTCTAGTGAACAATCACCAAAAACTGATGATGAGTATGATAGAATGTCTAGTGTACCCTATGCTAATGCTATTGGATCTATAATGTACCTTATGATATGCACTAAACCTGACCTAGCTCATGGGATAAGTATCCTTAGTAGATTTATGGCTAACCCTGGTAAAACACATTGGATAGCTATTAAATGGATGATGAGGTACATAAAAGGGTTCAACTAGTTTGGGCTTAAAGTTTCAAAGACGTAATGAAGGTGTCACTTTAAAATGTTGTACAAATTCTGATTTTGCTGGTGATTTAGATAGGAGAAGATCTACATCCTCTTATGTGTTTACTCTTTGTAATGGTTGCAAAGTTGGAAATCTCAATTGTAAAAGATTGTTGCTCTTTCATCCACAGAAGCTGAATATATTGCAGCATGTGATGCTGTTAAACAAGGCTTGTGGCTAATAGGCCTTTTAAATGAGTTTGGTTTTGTAAATGAAATGATCAAAATATACACTGATAATCAAAGTGCCATTCATCTGAGTAGAAACCCTGTTTTTCATGATATGACTAAACATGTTGATATTAAGTTCCACTTTGTTAGAAACATGTATGATAAAGGTCTGATAAGTTTGATTAATATATCTACTGAGTTTAATCCTGCTGATTTTGGCACTAAGGTGTTACCTTTAAACAAATTTAGGAATTGTTTAAAACTGTTGAATATCAACTGAAGGTAATGTTCTTATTTAGTTTTTAGTTAGTTCAATTTTTTGTTGATTATCAATTCTAATTGTTTTTTCCTTTTTTACAGGTATGTTAGAGCAAATGAAACCATTGAATTAGATTTTTGAATCCACATAGGAATGATCAGAATAGTTCGGCAAGGTGGAGAATATGGAATTGTGGTCTGCCTCTCTATTATGATGTGGGCCATTAAGTGTTGTTGGCTTGTTTTACTTGTAATACTTGGGCTTATGCTTGTGTCGGGCCAAACCGGTTTGCTGATCCAAAATTAAGTGGTGCAATCTTGGCTCTACACTTGAATTGATTTGGACCATTGGATGAAGAAATGTGAAGGGTTATTTTAATCTTGTTCTGGACTCTTCGATTCATTCATTCGTTCATTCTCTTCTAGGATTTTTTCTCTCTGTATCTTCTCTCTCAAGTGGTTTTCTCTGTAATTGATTCTTGAAATCTTTAGTGTGTGATCTGTAATATCTTAGTGATATTTCGAGTGTATCTTATATATACTAGTGAGAGGAAACTTGTATTTGTGAAAGGCTTGTAAATCTGAACTTTGTGATATTCTTAGTAGATTCGAGCCTAATCTACTTGATAGATGCTCAACAGGTGAATAGGCTTATTAGCTGAACATCCGGGCTCCCAAAGGGGGGCGAAAAATCCTTCGTGTTATCTTTTATGTTTCTGCGATTATACATTCTTGCGTTTGTTGTTGCGTATTCTTGATTCGGGACCAACAGTGAAGAACTTAAAGTGACAATCAAAAAAAAAAAAATCTTTCATACATGCACTAAATATGACCCTTTTGTTCTATTATACCCTTTCTTTTAAATGGACCTTGGAGATTGATCATATCCTATGATTATTATTGATGTTCTAAACACAAGATATTTACGAAGAATTCCCTAGGGAATATTGTTTGTACAACCCTCCACGAAGTCTTACAACTCATTACCATTGATGATTTCTGTATTGGTCTCCCATATTTTTCATATATTAATTTCTCCTTTAAGGCCCTTAGATTAGAGTCGAAAAAATGCCATGTCATACCAAGGAATTAAGGCAGCGACGGAGAAGAAGATGGCTCATATCCTAACTCTTATTTTTATTTTATTTTATATAAATAATAAGATTGTTTATAGCGAAAGACATGTTTCACATGCAATGCACGTGTATTGTCACATATTGTGCAAATTTTGGAATATTTGCAAATTTTATAACATGTGTGCTCTATGTACTCACCAAGCTAAGGTCAAGCAGAATCGGTAATCACAATAATCAATCATGAACATACACAACATGTGATAAAAATATAACATAGGATAATACAAAGATCTTTTCAAATATATTCACAAAGACTAACACCAAGTTAATCAATCAAATGGGTAAACACATATGCAACAAATGCATAAACAACCCCATGAAAAGTTCTCACCACATTTATCGTATCACATTCTGCGTTGCTTACACCTTGAGAATACATATCTCTTCTCATCGTCCACCATGCTCACTAAATTGGTTACTAACTCATGTCTAACTGATAAACCATAATTGATCCTAGTCCACAGGATAATCTTCTATCACTACATCACGTCTTTTAATTTAAGATGAATAATGAGTCTCTACCTGACAGAAGTGATAAAAATGTCACTCTCACACTCCACCTATACATGGTCTCACTAGATAAATGATTCCAAACATTTAATCATATATTTACTCGTGATCTAAATATCACTCTCCATATCCCCGTGCATATCACCAATGCACCTTCAAGCATCTACACTCCACATTACCAAAAGATATAATGCACACTTGCTGCTAATGTGTCTCAAATCCACTAAGGCAAAATCAACACCTCCACACACCACAAGATTACTCCAACACCAATGCTCAAAAAAGAGTCCACAAAGGTTTTATCCCACAAAGGGAAGGATAAATGTGACACTCACAAAAGGAATAGAAGAAAGAGTTGGTTACTTTACCGCACTCACAAAAAATGCTCACAAAGAAAAAGAAGAAAACCCTTTACAGGTTGCCTCACATAATATCGTAAACCACACAAGCTCACCAAAATAAAAGGAAAAACGACTACCCCTCTTTTTTTCTCACTGTCACACTCTCTCATACCACTCACTAAGCAAAATGATGTCAAGACCTCAACCCACCATACGTGCAAACAAATTACCGAATTCTAACAGCTTAACTCGTGAAAACCATTTCTATGGTCGAGTAATTTTCGATTAACCGGCCGTTTACGATTTCGACACCAATTTTTAAACGAACGATTTTTCAAGCATGAAAGACCATTTTTTGGGCTGATTTTTAGTACATTGATAATTCTACTTACACTACAATTTTTATTAATTGCACCACATTATAATTATATTTAAGATTCTCAATACTTTTCTCATAGTCATACTTATGATCCTAACTTGTCTATCGAATTCTTATTTTCAACATTATATTAATTAACACATATCCCAATTAATCATGGTTCCAGTCAAAATATATCATTTTTTGTGCTTTGAAATGAGGAAAAATATTTTATAACACTTTTTTATTTATTTTAAATAAAATTGATAATTACGTCACTATACGTCTTCCCAACGAATTTGTGAATTTTTTAAATGTATATTTGAATGTTCCGTGGAATAACTTGGTCAATCAAGTGTACTAGTACTTTTTCTTGGAGAGAAAATTAGTTATAAAATCACAATATCATCCATACCAGTAAAAAACCTTTGAAGAGCCAATCAACTTCAACAAGCTCAGCGGGTCAGCCTATGTTTAGCTCATGTTTCACATTCAAACCACTTTTTACACATTCATTGTTAGACCTGCAAGTAGTAACCACCTACCACCACTAATTTTTATCTACTCATAAACAAAATCATTTACAAACATTTCCCAAACATTATTTAATTTTGCTAGGTCTAAACTTTCTTCAAATTTCACCTACAAACGATGTTACTAACATTCTCTCGACTAACTGATTCATGTCTTTCACGATCAAGCAACAATACCAAAACATTTTCAATCAGGTCATAAACTCATTTGAAAATCGACCCCTTTAATAATGGTCACACAAAATATTGCATATGCATCGGCCTCGACCATTGGACCCCCACCAAAATCTTAAAAATCTAGTCTATAAAAAATTGATTCGATGACTCATACTTGAGGCAAAAGGGTATTTTGCAACCTGATTAAAATTTTTATTAACATCGGTGATCAGTCCTCTTGAAGTTAGATTAGAAACTCAAGAATTGTACACATACTAGCACAACTTCAGTTAACATCACATAATATTTTGTACAAAAATAAAATTCTTAAGACACCATCAGACTGCACAAGAGACCTTGACTATAATATCAACAAAAATAAGAAAAGGTAATCCTTAAAAGATACAAAAGTTCAGTTCATAAGAATGGATGACTGCACAAGTACACAATGGCTTCCATAAAGCACTAGGTGCAAACGTTTCAGTGAAGAACCTGGGATCGAGATTGAGACAAAGTTGAAACTATTGACCTAAAGACTAATCAGATGCACAACTTTTCGGCTCACTTTTGACAAAAATTACAGATATACCATCTCAGAATGATGAACACAATACCAACTGCCTTGGTTATAGTCATTGTATTAACAGCCTCTTCCCTCTATTTTGATAGCCACTAAAGACTTACAAATCAATATGAATACCAGTACATTCCTTTGGCATCATCATTTGCCAACTCGAGCATGCCATAAAGATCTACTTGTATGGAGCAAATAAGATTGAGGAATTGTGGCCACCAAATCCAAATGAATTGGATAATGCCACCTTGACATCAAGTCTTTCTTTCTTTGCTCCCACCAGCACACGCGTGTCCTGAATTAATGTGCGAATCATCAGTAAATGCTACATAGTTGGCTCAATTTTACAACATAAACCTACACTAGCCAAGCCAAGAAACCAGTAACTCTGCAAAATGAATCATATCAACGAGTACAGTTGCAATTTTGTGTCACTCCGATTGAAAGTAAAAAATGCATCCAAGATAAAGACTGATTTGACAGTCCAACTCATTCATGTTTGCTTACTTTAGCCCTACCAATGCTCCTGATCTATACATTCTATATGATAATAGGAATGTTCTACCACTTAAGCCATGTTAAATTAGTGGCTGAAAAAAAAATATTTCTTTCTACCCAAGTGAATTATTGGCAAAAACATTGAACACACTGTAACAACATTATTCACTGCGCGTGAAATTATTGAGAAGGAATGAAACAAAATATCATACCACACCATCATCTGGAGTCTCAAGATTGATATTTGGATGAACCCAGCCTGTCCTTATCGCCTACAAGGAGACAAAGTTCAGCAAAATAGTCAACCAAGAAGCCAAATCTACGTCATAGGGAATATCCCCTTAACAACACATACAAGATAAGTGCCCTAAGTATTGAGAACCATAAACAATGGTTTGTAACAATCAAACACATGCAATGTCCCACAGGGATCCGTGCAAATTATGACCTTGGCTCATTTTGATCTAATAATTTTACTGGATAAAGAAATGACACAATAAAAATAGCTGTATTCATTTGACTCCTGCTTGCTAGAACCACATTACATTATATAAACAGGACATTTGAAGGAACAGAACCAGAACAAGCGCTTAAATTCACAGGGACATTTGAAGGAACAGGTTGGCAGAATGGCAACAACAATAACAAGGCTTCAGCTTGTCCAATATACTGATTCAAAAGTTTATCACTTCCTAGAAGACACAAAAAGAACCTATGTTTTCTGGAAATGGAAGATTGGAGCTAATTACCATTTACCAATCCCTCAAATACGTGGCTGATTCTTCACCATAACTGCAACGACCTTCATGTGGCTGGTTATGGTCTTAGGGAAACTTTCACATACAAGCAAGTGAAGAGCATAAAGGAGAGAGTAGTTGGGAAGATGGATAAAACAACAACTTTTGTGCTTAACTAATCCCATGTTTATCCGAGATCAATTTTTCCCTTCAACTCTCCATAAACCCAAAAGCTCCAACATGGGCATCCCCAACATTTTTCACACATCAGAGATTGTACAGGCTATTAAGATGTTCTCTTAATTTAGATTAAAGATTTTTTTGTTTCTATTTTACTGAATTTCTTTAGTTTCATGGGAACAAGGTGTGCACAAGAACTCAAGCCTAAAATTAGCCACAGTAAGGCCAACAAAAAGACTTCAGCAACTTTTCCATAAATGTGCACCAGCAATTTGAACTTACCAGTCTCAGAAGCTGCAAACAAATTTTTCATAGAAAAATGAAACATTTTACAGGGTTGCAGACAAATTTTCTTTGGGGACAACTTTCAGGATGCAACGCAAAATGCAAATACATCTAGTACCGTGAAGACAGAGCCTCAAGAAGATTTTTATGCAAATGCCTGATTCAAAGATGTACAGTGATTTTCTAGTGACTTCTGCAAACTAAATAAGCATGCCAAGAACCTGCACAGTTGCAACAGCCTCCACAGCACCAGCTGCTCCAAGCAGGTGACCAATCATAGATTTTGTGGAGTTTACTCGTAACTGCAAACACATAGAACAACTCATAAGTTTCATTAACCTAACAAAATAAAGTATAACTACTATGCAGACATGAAAAGAACTCGTCATTAATTGGAAACCTCTTGATTCTGCCCAAAACAATGGACAAGAGCTTGATACTCCTTGAGATCGCCAGCTGGGGTGGATGTCGCATGTGCATTTATATAGTTTATATCTTCTTTGGGTACTCCTGATTGAGCTAGAGCCTTCTCTATGCAGAGAATGACACCGGTTCCTGCTTAGAGGAGTGCTCAGAGAGTTAAAAGTGCATCTTGGTAAATTGCAATAAACAACATCATGCTTTTCTTTGGTTCATGGATATAAAGTATGAGGACTGAACTTGGTCAAAATAATTGGATAGTCAGAAGATCAACACTATTAGAATAATTACAGTGCAATCCAGTGCAACGACAATATGCTTCGCCACTTATGAGCATGAACAGAATGAGAATTAGGCTGTTACAGAAAAACATATCATAAATCTTATTTTCCAACTATTTATTTGTTTCTTTTGATAGATGAATAGCAAAATCCTGAAATCAAAGATTTTCAGTATATGGAGAAAAATCAATATCAAACTCTTGAAAATGAAATGGGGGTTACCATAATTCTATTCTAAGAGTTTTTTACTAGAAAATGAAATGATATATCACTCCACTGGCATTGATACAACTCAACACAACAAGATTGTATAGAAAAAGAGGCGCATTCAATGTAAGTCGCTCGAGAAATTATATTAACCGATCACTCTCAAACTTTTTTAGGAGAAGCCATTTTCGCATCTTTATACTTTTTTTCTTTCAGCAAAACCCCTGTAAAAGGAAATCCCAGCAATGATCCTGACTCAAAACTCGTAAATCAACCAATTCTACCATCCCAGCAATGATCCTGACTCAAAACTCGTATATCAACCAATTCTACCATGTCAAGTTGTCAAAAATCTTTGACATACCGAGAGAAACTCCTAAGGATTGCTTGCCAATTCTTAATCATTTTAGACCATGTGGGGCGGCTTTGTAGAGTTAAAATAAGTTGTTGCCAGTCATGACAATAACAACTATATTTAAGTGATCATTAATTTAGTCACAGAGGAAGAGTGGACTGTATGTATAACTAGGGAAAGAACACTCTCGTATTTGAATATTGAATATTGAGTATCATTACTGCTAGCCTGTGCACTCCAACAAGATATTGACAATCAGAAATACTTACATTTACATTCATGATAGAAAAGTTCAATGCAGACTTGAGAATTCAATCCTCCTATCCTTATCTTTAACTTAAATATTAGATTGTCATATTTGCAAACTAAGAATGTCAATTTATCTGAACTTTGAAGATGAATTAATAGGCCATAAGAAAATGGGGATATTACCTTCTGGATGAGGCTCTGTCATGTGATAAGCATCACAAGTGAAACTTCCACCAAGAAACTCAGCATATATATTTGCACCTCTTTTCTGCTTATCCAGAAATTGAATGGAAAAGACATTTGGAGGATAAATTAGCCTACGACAAGTTCATATCAAAACAAAAGAGAAACACACTCATATAAATTGGATTGTAGAATACCTTGGCATGTTCAAGTTCTTCCAGAAGCAATACTCCAGCCCCTTCTCCCATAACAAATCCATCACGGTCCTGTCAAAGGTCAATAATTCATTTATAGGGGAAGTTGCTACTCTAAAACCAAGAAGGTATTCCAGGGCTTCAGGTAGCTATTACATCGTCAAAAGTCTATAGCTACGGGTTTTCAGTGCTATTGTTCTCACTATTAGACTATTTAGTTATATAAGCAAATTAGACTGTCTTATTACTGTAGTTGAACTTCAAATAATAGTTGACAAATACGAAATCAAAACTTCTCGATCATAGATCGCACACGAAAACCACCATCAAAACCCTATTTAGGAAGATGGAAACCACACATTATGGATATTTGAGATCCATTCAGTCGATTAAAGATCGTGTAGAAAGCACAAGCATGTTTATCTTTTCGAAATCAGACTAAATATCATTTTCAAAATTAGAACCGGTGGAACACATTTTATGATCCTAGAAATTATGAGAGGCAAGATAGAGATTATTACACTATCCCAGGGACGTGAAGCTTTAGTAGGATCGCAGTTTCTCAGCGAAAGTGCTCTGCACGCCACAAAGCCTCCCAATCCTGATCCAAAATCCATTACTCGGAAAATGAAAATCTCAGGTTTATGAAATGATATAAATCTAGAACAAGGCATATACCAATTGGTATGATTGCTGCATCTGAGCCACCACAGAGCATCATGTCCTGGAAAATCTCAAAAGTATCAGGAAACATGACAGTCAACAGTAAGATGTTTATTTTTGGGCACTTGTAAGTTGATTCTTCAATTATGAAACAAATTAGAAATGGTACAGTGAGCTCCTCCAATGAAAGAGAACGAAACTTACAGCTTCTCCTCTAATTATGTGGTTAGCAGCATTCAGTATACAGAAGTTGCTTGTTGCACAAGCAGTCGATATTGAGTAGTTTGGGCCCATCCATCCCTGTAGAATAGTATTAATTAAGTTTCAGAAGGATGTCAATGGGTTATTGATTGCTCAAGTTGCAATGATTAAAAAAGGGAATTTCTTTAACCAGATCTATGGCAAGCATGGCAGAGCCCATATTCGTAGTTGCAAAAGGTACACAAAATGGATTCATCTTCCTATATGAGATTCGCAGAGCTTCAATTGCATCATTGAAAACCTGTTCAAACAACAAAGCAACTCAGAAGCGGTTAAAAAGAAGACAAGTTAATTAGACTATTAAAAGGATCTCTCCACAAAATCATTATAAAGAATAAGATCTTTTAAAGTATTAATTGCAACATTAATTTTGACTTAAAAGGATTATGTGCAACCCAAGTGAGAATATTCCTTTCCCTCTCCCAAATTCCAAGAATGTAGGCTCTTGGATGAGGATACTAAAACCTCCTAACACACTTCCAAAAAGCTATAAGGAGATTTGATCTCGTGCATGATTAAAAAACAATGGTTTTATTATCAATCACAAGATATAACTAATTTGCAAAGGTTCTAATGTACAATTCAAAAGGAAGAGATGCCCATGCAACTTCTGCACATATATTACTATACACACAACATGAGAACCAAATAGCATCAGGTATTACAAATTATTACATTTCCGGCTGCAACTACGCAACTTATATCAACAGTGGAAGCTTTATTCAGATAAATGTCCATTCGATTACAATATTCCTTCCCTTTTTCTTTTAGTGTGCCAAGTAATTATAATCTGCATTTATTCCACTTTATTATTTGTGTGTCAATATTTTCCTTTTTAATTTTTGTTTTGCGCTAGGCATCATAATATCTAAAAGAATTCAAACTTACCTTCATCCCACCCAAAGCTGAGCCGATCAAAACTCCACATCTAGCTTTATTTAATCCATCCATCACATCCTCTGTAATTCCTCCATCAGCCAAAGCCTTCTTGCCTGCTGTGAGCATGTAAAGCATGAACTTATCCATTCTTTTAGAAAGTTTGGGTGCAACCCAACCATCCGTCGAGAAGGACTTGATCTCTCCAGCAATTCTCTGTGGTAAGAAAAACCTTAAGAGTAAACATTGAAATCAGTTGACTCTAAAAAACTAAAGGGATGTCATAAGATAGACATACTGTTGGAAACTGGGAACAATCGAAGGCCTCTATCTCACTAATGCCGCTAACACCCTCAAGTAGATTGCTGTAAAATACATCAGGATCATGACCAAGTGGCGTCTCCAAGCCCATACCCGTTACAACCACTCGCCTTTGTTTGGTTGTAGGTTTCTTCGGGGGTGCTACTTCCATGGATGGTTGCATAGGTATGGCCACTGTTTCTCCTATAACTTATGTGAGAGCCAATGAGTTTAAAATACAACCGAATGACCCAATAACAAGAAACCAAACTATTAGGTGGTCAAAATTCATAAAAATGGATAAATTCCAATTTAACATATCAGATACAAGTTAAGAATTCCAAGGCCCTGAAGGTAAGGTATCCATATGACCAAGCAATTCTCCTAAATTAAAATTGGCATTGGTAAGTCACAACATGGTGAACTACCCATAGATCCAACGGTGTCACTTTGTAAGAAACATAGATTGTTGGAAAAGGCAAGGACTGTGGACAACTACCATGGAGGTGGACAAACCTAAAAGAACCCCTCACTCACACTGAAAAACATAAGACAACACAGGTAACCGCAAATTAATTTCTTAGACACAAATGTGCAATCACATGCTCAAATCCATGTCTTATCAAATAAAGAGAGAAAACAACTTGTATGAAGATCAAGAGACTAATTTACCAGAATTACTCTCCAATCCAGCAGGTTGATTGGCACTTGGTGTTTAATTTTGATGAAGGTGGTGTTATATTTGACTTTGACGATGGTGTATGAGCCTTTCTTATAGAAAAGAAAAATCAGAACCCGGATAAACTTTCCGCTGGTTTTCTTCTCTAATATAACAGATTAGTCGAAGAATTGACTAAACTATTATAGAGTAAAAACCCTGTTCTTGATAATTAAATTTCTCTAAGAATTAAAGAAAATGACATTTACCCATCCAACGACAAATAAAGGAGCCCTGTTTCTTGAAAATCCAGTCTAAGTTTGAATCCCAGAACTAAAATTATAACCTAGGCAAACATTGGATTAGAAAATAAAACTCAAGAATACAGTATAAAATTCTATATAATCAAACCATCATGAGCAAAATTAAATATAACTAATTAACCTACAATTGACTCTTACACAAATTTTCAAACTAAATTAAGAACAAGAGCATGATGCCATACAGTGGCCACAGAGTACTAGGAACGCAAAAAAATCCCAAACAGTCGATAAACAAAAACTCCTATATGCATTAAATCAATAAATACCAGGACGGACAACAGCAGGTTGATTGAGTTTTATGCGTCTACGATGCAGGGGAACATTTGTCGATCTGAAGCCGAAGAAAAAATCGGTTGTGGAAAAGTTACGACTAGAAGATTTATAGAACTTGTCGCATGGCTCAAAAGCCAAGCAAGAAGTCACAAGATTACTAATGCCAGAGAACTCCGACGCAAATTTAACAAGATCCCTCTTCCTCCGGCGCGAAGCCCATTTGCCCAACCTCGAGGATATCGATGAAGACGAAAAAAATGGGTTGCCCATTGAAGAGTCATTTTGACAAGCGACTGACATGCATGCCGCCATTAGCCACGAGCACACCACTGATGACGCCCCCATCCCAAATCCTCAACGCCACAAAATTAGTACTCTATATCTACGAATATATGTCAGTGTGTTTGTGGGTAGGATTCGAAATGAGGACGGTGAAATTAACGAGAGGAGAGGACCATTTTGATGGATTAAATGAATCTGTGAATCCTGAAGTTACAAATAGTCAGAGAGAGAGAGAGAGAGAGCACAAGTCATGTCATCTATTTGCACGCATTTGAGAGGCCACGTTTTTTCCTTTTTATTTTTCACTGAGTCAGCTCATCTTTCTTATTTGAGGCTTATATTACGTTCAATCTGATGCAAAGCATCTATGACCAGACATATTTGACCATAATACATTTTTCACACGGACAGAGAGAATTGCAAAGAGCTCCTTAACCTTATTTCCGATCTTCAAATCTTAATGTACCTTTCTTGGATTGAACTAAGTTTTATCGCCGCATACCAAACCAGTCGGATCCTTGCTAACTCACAATCGTAATCTTTCCACCCTCAATCAAACTCGGTAAATTTTTCTTTCAGTCATAAAATAACTCACTGTACATGTGCATATTCATTATGATTTCTCAATTTTTAAACGCCTAATAATATCATTTACGTTTTCTTTCAAAGCCATTATAGAGTGCAGTCATTATTCAAAAATTTCAATAGCATTTTCTAGTGTCGATCATTGCAATTTACTGCTTTTCATAAATGAGTAAACACATTATATTCAATGCATACAAATTTTCCATAAGCTTTCGTTATTGTTTTCATCTTGATACTTGCAATTGTTGTAATTGCAAGCGGATCTAAGATTAAGTGAAATATAGTTCGGCGTAGAGACTACTATCCCTTTGGTGCCTTCAAAAGGAGCCTCGTGTCATGTCATCTTTGACAAAGTCGGAGAGTCAATAACTTTATCAATTTACGTACATAGAAAATAAAATATGCATATAGAGTACTTAAGTGAGGCAGCACTTTCCTCATGTTTGCAACTTTACATCATTTGAATGATTTCCGAGAGTGAGGACCTTAGGGACTATCACAATTGTTAAAAGGCTAAGATTGCCTACAAAGTTCAAAGGCTAGGACCTCTACTACAGTTTTCCCTACAATCAATTATAATTAAACCGATTATAGAGTTTTACTATTAATGAAAGAAAGACACAGGCATTCTTGAAAAAACATTATTAGAATAAAATGATGGGTAATTACCAATTTTTGAAAGTTGGACCGAACATCGATCAAGAAAAGGTTAAGGGTCAAAGAGTTTAATCGAAGTTGAACCGATCGACAAAAATAATTAAAAATATACCTACTTTAGGAAAAATTAAATCCAAACCTAGGCAGACCATGCAACCATGCCATTATCAACTATACTATTTCTAATTTATTATCATGATTAAATTAAGTATTCTTTACTTGATCAATAATTCAGTACAAAACAAAAGATAAAACCGTGGGTACCAGAATGAAACTAATTTTTCATTTACAATTTATGTTGGGTAAAAAAAACAGTTAAAATACAAAATTTGAAAACCCTAATTTGGGTAAAACTCTAGATCCTAACCCTAAAAAATAAAACTAGCTCCAACTTTTTTGCCTCTTGTCTCACATCGAATGTTGCAATTTGAACTTTCTATAAATCAAAAAGTCAACTTAGGTTATAAGATAAGTTGATGAATCAAATCGTTCATTATTTGCAATTTGAACTTTTACTTTCTTGCATTATTTACAAGTTTAAGTGATTTTTTAATTTTTTTTTTTATAACACATGGCAATTGACCTTAATATATTCATAGCTTAAGTTGTGGTATACCTTTTTTTTTTTATCTTGAGTTCGTGGATCTCTTTTAAAATATATTTTTTCTTTTTTATTCAAACAAAGAGAATTCAATATGTGGATTGTAATTTCTTGATACTACATAGTTATGTATCTAATTAGTATTTTTATGTTCATTCGTTTTAAGAGTAGAATAATTTAAGCACTAACCATAATTAAATTATAGGCTCTAGCATACCTCACTTACGAATCAAATAAGATTTATTAAAAAGATATTTATCATCAAAATGAATTTAATTTTTTATATTTTAATTATCTCATATTTTCGTGGTTTTTAGTCTTCACTATTTTGCATCTTGAAGATTTTTTAGTTGAATTTTCTCCCTTGCATAAATATTATCGAGAAACAACATGTTAGGTATACGTATTTAAATGACATATATGAAAATATTTATTAAATGTATAGAAAAAGTGTTATGGATAGAATCGAATCTGAATTGGAATTGACAATTTGAGTTTGGGCTTGATTCCGGTGATTACAAGAATCCGAATTGTTCCATTTACAAAATAGTCAAAGTATAATGGGTGGTTCCGAATCTTGAAACATCTGGACCGACCCACCCCGAGAACCAAGCCTATCGCAAGATATGAAAGAGAACGGCAAAAATTAGAAGTTCATAAATTAGAAAAATAAAAATAAAACGAGGAGAAATAAAGCAACACTAATCTTAGTTTTATCCACATGAAAGATGACGTGAAAAGGTTAAGGATCATT
>CADEPD010006424.1:0-18209 GCA_902829195.1 Fraxinus dipetala | reverse complement strand
CAATAAATTTTATTAAAATCTATTAAAAATCTTTATATATATATATATCAAAATCACAATTACCCATCACATGACCATAAAATTCAGTACCAGAAAAATAAAAATAAAACACAGTATCAATCGCGTATGCACAAGAACTTCCTATGAAATAACGTGTACCAAAGAAGGACTTGTATATTTTCTGTGATGGAGGGCAATTGAAGTTTGCCATTGGCTCATTTCTGTATACACGTGAGTTTCACGTCCTCACTACTTTATTTAAAAATCCCAGATTTTTCCCATCAAAAACTATAATTTAATTATCGACTTCCCAAAAATTCCAGTTACTGTTGTTATAAGGTATTTATTTATTTTATGTTTGGGGTTGTTTTGTAATTGTTTATCTATTTTTTTAAAAATTTTTTAGTAGAATGAAATTTTCGTAGGATGTTTGTTGTATGTAGTGAAAATGGTAAGGTTCTTTTTCTAATCAGCAAATTTTGAAGGTTGTGCGGAAATGATGCTGAAGTCTGGAATATCTGAGTTTTAATGAAGATTATATTTCTGGTGTTTAGGGCATATTCTTGTTATTTCTTGTGTAGTAAGCTGACATTTTGTGTTAAAGAAAGTTGGTTGATTTTTCATTTTTGGTATTGGGAAAACCCGCTGGCTTGATTTATTCATCATTTAGTTGTGTGAAATACAATAATTTATTATGAACATTTCACATTTGTTTCCTAGAAATATTTTACTTAAACGCAATTATATATATTCATCTTTAACGAAGTCTTCATGCGTGTTCATTTTGAATGGCAACAATTTCTTATCATTTACCAGTTGCTTAGTGTGCTCGCCTTTATTCTGATCACATATATGGATAGTGATTGTTACTTTTATCTGCTCTTTTAGGCATTTGAAATTGAAGTGGGGTGTTGGATTTGAGCGTTTGTACTTTACATTGAGGTAGCATTGTGTTAATGGCTGCATCTGAAGCAATTATGCGAGTTTGTGGTGGGGTTGTCCCTCTCCTTTTTAGTTCTGGACTTTATTTTAGTAAATCACGGTCAGAATCTAGATCCTCGGTAAAATATAGAAAGAGAACGGGAGCAAATCATTTGAAAGTTCTCAGGTGTAGCATTAGTATATCTCTTGCAACAACCCAAATACAGTATGCAAAATGCAAATGCCAACGAACTGAGAGTGCAAGTGGGATAAGTTCCGACGGTGGAAATGGAACATGGTTTGTGGATAATGCGAAGGAGTTCAATTCAGTTAATGGAAATATGCCGAATGTCAAAGAACTCAGCTTGAAGAAAGAGGCGACATCCAATAGTAATTTACCTGATAATGGCTCTGTAAGAGATACCTTGCAAACAGTTATTGCTGATTCAGTTGAGGATGAAGCATGGGAGCTACTAAGGGAATCTATTGTTTATTATTGTGGCAATCCAGTAGGCACAATTGCTGCAAAGGACCCGAGTAGTTCCAATGTTCTGAACTATGACCAGGTCTTTATTCGAGACTTTATACCTTCTGGTATAGCTTTTCTTCTGAAGGGAGAATATGATCTTGTTCGCAACTTTATCCTTCACACACTTCAGCTACAGGTAGACATGATTGTTCTGATCTACTGATTATTTTCCTGCCAAATTATTGCTTAACTATTCTGGCTTGTCTTGAAATGCTTGATTACTGATTTGTCTTTGTTACAATGAAAATGAATTCTTCGTCTCTCACAATTCAACTGATTGCGGTCATTGAACCACTTCGTCACTTTTATAATTTTGTATTTTAAGAAGAGCAAATTATTTCCATTCCGTTCCTGTATAATCAGGTTATATTTTTCTATCCAGTGATTGTTAAGGAAACCTATTTATGTTGATTTATATCTTCTGGATGTTTCATGTTCGGTTTTGTCATTTTAATAGAGATACTTTTATCTTGAACAGGCATGATAGATTTTAATTTCTTATGAGGATTTTAAGAAGATTCTCCTATTTTGTCAACCTCCAGGTGATGCTCATATTCATAGAACCTGGAAACTAACTATTTACGTACTACCAAGTGTTACAGTAGTTTCTCTTTCCATCACCTAGCTGCAATATCATTAAGGGTTTAGCATCTTAGCGAACGAAAAAAATTAAAAATAAACCTTGTCAGCTAACAATCTTAAATTGGATTTCTCCCCATGTATTGGAATTGGAGATCAGAACTATAAATCTTCATAAATTCCACTGTCAATAAAGGAGAGATTAATGGAAAAATATAAATTGCAGCCTATTTTCTTTCCATGTAGTTGAGAACTTGCGATTGACCAAACCATGTTGATCCTTCGTCCAAATTAACCTTCTTAACTTAAAATCCTTCCATAATTACTGTCGTGTGACAATGAATCAGTGCTTTTAGGACAACAGTAATAAGCTTTTGATCTAACATAAAAAGCAATGATGGTATATTTAGTGCATATCGAACATGTGCCTTAATAATATTTGTGCGAAGCTCATGCTTTGAAGGGAAAAATGGATGAGTTTAAACACCTCCCATTTTGCAGAGCTGGGAAAAAACCGTGGACTGTCATAGCCCCGGTCAAGGGCTGATGCCTGCCAGTTTTAAAGTGCGCACAGTTCCTCTGGATGGTGATGACTCTGCAACAGAAGAGATACTAGATCCTGACTTTGGAGAGGCAGCAATTGGCCGGGTTGCACCGGTTGATTCTGGTAACTACAGGACACTTGATTTAGTTACATCTGAAGGAAAAAATATTTTTTGCATCATGTATTCAAGAATAGTTCCTTTGCTTGTGGTGTGATTCTCAGGATTATGGTGGATTATTTTGTTGCGTGCATATGGCAAATGTTCTGGAGATTTCTCTGTTCAGGATAGAATTGATGTCCAAACTGGAATTAAGATGATATTAAGGCTATGTCTTGCTGATGGCTTTGATATGTTTCCGACATTATTAGTGACTGATGGATCTTGCATGATAGATCGCCGAATGGGAATTCATGGTCATCCTCTGGAGATTCAGGCAAGGAAGTAATTTGAATCATTGTTTTCCTAATATATTTCATTCAATTCTCTAGGCGAGTAATTGCACAAAAATAAGTATGAATAGAGAGCTGCTTTAATTCCTTTCCTTCTCCTATCTGCCAAACGGGGTCCACATACATGTTACATGTGCATGATAAAAATATATGTGCTTATATTTTTAGAATGAGTACCGAAAAACATCCTAAGTTTTTTTTTTTTTTTTTTAAATTATAGTTCTGTTATTTGATAGAATTCATCTTTAAACTATTTATTGGTATGGAAAATTCAATGTGAAGTTTGATGAGACGGTCCTACTTCTTCCTGTGACTTGCTAAGATTCCTTTTGTTTTTTTTATCAATGTCTATATTTTATCTTTTCTTTAATCTGTTATAATCATAATGTTGTAATCTTATCAAGAAAACTCAAATTATTGGTTGTGGGAAAAAAAATCAATAATGGACTTAATTTCTGTAGAAGGTAAAGTATGTTTTTATGTATTTTAGAGCTTATCAGAGCGTGCACGATTCAGACAGAAAAATAAGGAGATGAGGATTTGATATTTGATATTTTTAAGATCAAGGATACTGAAACCTTGTGGACCATTTTATATGGTTAAAACTGATGGTTACTGGTGATACATTTGTCATATGCTGCTAGAATCCTAATTGATGTGGTAGAATTACAAGGATTTCAGGGAAATTGTATTTTGGGAGTTTTGTATGTTATTTGTGGTATGCTTAGAAATAAATGATCTCAAATGTGGTTTCAGGCACTATTCTATTCAGCACTACTCTGCGCACGTGAAATGCTTGCACCAGAGGATGGATCAGCTGATCTTGTCCGTGCTTTAAACAATCGCCTTCTTGCTTTGTCATTTCATATAAGGGAGTATTATTGGATTGATATGAGAAAACTAAATGAGATTTACCGCTACAAGACCGAAGAGTACTCATACGATGCTGTTAACAAATTTAATATTTACCCTGATCAAATTTCTCCTTGGTTAGTGGAATGGATGCCAACTAAAGGAGGCTATCTAATTGGGAATTTACAGCCTGCTCACATGGATTTCCGGTTCTTTTCTCTTGGAAATTTGTGGTCTATTGTCAGTAGCCTGGCAACTGTGGATCAATCAAATGCTATATTGGATCTTATTGAAGCCAAATGGTCGGATTTGGTTGCAGATATGCCGTTTAAAATATGTTATCCTGCACTTGAAGGCCAGGAGTGGCAGATCATCACTGGCTGCGATCCCAAAAACACGTAATTCTTAGTTGCTTAAATTAACCTTCTTTATTAGTTTTCGAGTCTTCATTCGTATTCTTTGCCTCATAAATTTTCGTTGTTCCTGATGCAGGCCTTGGTCATACCACAATGGAGGTGCATGGCCAACTCTGCTTTGGCAGGTAAAATTTGTCTTTAATCTCGACTGAGGTATCTCATCGTATTTACTGCTGCATTATCCTAATTAAGTAAGCAGCGTCCCCTTAGTTTCAAAATGATTAATGGCATCCTTTAAATTGCATTTCAATTTCAACGTGGAAGTAAGCAGCATCCCCTTAGAATGACATATGAAATATGCTATATAGCACTAGTGGTGCTTAACACCGATCTATATGGCAATGAGCAACTATCACATTGTAGGCTGCTACCACATAGATCGGTGCTAAGCACCACTAGTGCTACATAACATTATTCATAACATAATAACCCCCCATCAGTAGGAACTAAATTTTGAACCACATTATCAAGTTTAAGCTAACAGAGAGGGGACAGAATTATTTATCTAAATTTAGTCTTAAATATGCCCTTTTACGTACTGTCCAAATTCATTTTTATGAAAGCTTTTACGCATTTACAATTTCTCTAAATGGGTGGTGTTTTGCGTGCTCTGGTGCTATGTTTAATCATCTCATTTAAAAAGCTTAAGTTGTGAGATGAGAGACACATTTATTTATCAATTTAAATTTTGTCTTCAACACTAATACATGATATTTCACTTTATTTGGTTGCAGCTCACCGTTGCATGCATTAAAATGAATAGACCAGAAATTGCAGCCAGAGCCGTTGAGGTTGCAGAGAAGCGCATATCAAAAGACAAGTGGCCTGAATATTACGATACCAAAAGAGCTCGCTTCATCGGGAAGCAGGCACATCTTTTTCAGACCTGGTCTATTGCTGGATACCTTGTCGCAAAACTTCTACTGGCCGATCCCAATGCTGCTAAGATTTTGATTATCGAAGAGGATTCTGACCTTGTCAACGCCTTGTCCTGTGCAATCAGTTCCCATCCTAGGAGAAAGCGAGTTCCCAGAAGTCGTACATAGTATGACCATGAGATGGTGTCTTGTCACACCAGCAGAATTATAGTTGATCTTCGGCTGCTTGCTTGTACAGATACTATTTGAAGAGAAGGGATGGCATTTGTAATTATTTGATACAAGGCTGGCAAGTGTATCATAGTTCTTTTCTTCTGTTTTTATTTTCTGCCCTATTGAAGTTCCAGCTTATATCCTTAGTAATCTGGTATAAGAGTCAATACTTAAACATCCTATTCTTATCTGTACAATTTATCAGCCTACTGTTAATGGACATATCATTATAAAGAACAATTGACATTATTTATTCGTTATTGCATTTCGTTATTAATTCTCGAATCATATAATGGGAACACTACAACTTTTAGGCATAGTCAATATACAGTACTAGACGTGACCGAGCAGACTTAATACCGTAGTTGGCCAAACTAGAATTGCAGCTTTTAATCTTCTTTTCATCCAGCGCCTTACGAGCTTTACAAACTTGGAAAACTCAGCCATGAGGCCCACGACTATCTAAACTAAACCAGATTGCAACATTTGGGAAGACACTGAACCTTTGAGTTTACCAAGTAATAAAAGAATCTGGAAATTAATTATTTATATGAAGTTTTTCGAAGTTTATAAACTGATAAAACATCATTTTTATCTATGAAAAGCTTTACTTCGTTCATTTTTGCCCTTGCCATTTATTTGCTAAGAGATAATTACATAGATTATTCGTTTATTTTTATGTTATAATGTACATAGAAATCCTGAGTTCAAATTGGAATCATTTATTATTTAAAATTATCTGTGTGAACACTGAAATATCAAAGTGTATTTTGATTGATTAACAGTAATGCTTTTATCAGGACAGAATATTCTTCAAGAGTAGAGTATTTATGACTTATTATGTTCATAATTGTTTAAGATACTAATTTAATCCATGCTGCTGCTTTCAACATCATCGTCTAAGATACAGTATGCTCTGCTGATTTTGTCACTTTGGCACCATTCTAATTAATTATTGATGGCTGTAACTAGTATCCATGGTAGATACGTGGCATGACCACCAACACCGATTACTCAATCACAAAGTAGACATATCAAGCCAATGACTACATATTGTCTCATGGTCCTCTCGACCGTTATCAGATTCAAATATTGTCTTTGAATGAAAGTCGACATGTATTTCTGGCGACATCAACCATATAATAATTTCATCAAGTCACCCATTCCTGTATGGATTGACTAGTATTTTTAATCCTGTGACTGCTTATCATAACTATCTAGTTAAGTACGACTTTGATTATTGCTACAAGGCATGACGACTGCAAATTTGGTGAAGAAGGCTAGGTAAGAGTCACCAACCACTGCTATCCCAAACCTAGTTCAACATTAGTGCACAATTATGAAATTTGAACTTGTAATCAAAATTCTAATTCATTTCCTTTTTCTTCAATGCTAACATGCATAAGAGTGCTTTCGACCAGTGAACTCGTATATTTATTGGTGATTGATAAATTTGACGGTATACGTAGATGGTCAAGTGATAATATGATTTGGTTTCTACTCCTTATTATCTATTGAAGATTCCAACAGGATTATGATGTCTACAATAATGATTAATCACAGGGATTTGAATAATAAATAAATTAATTAAAGGGCCTTAGCTCCATTCAAACAGCCGGCAGAATGACCCGGCCCCCCTATATTGCCGCCCCAAAACATTCCCTACCATATTCTGCCTGCACTCATTCTTGATTTTTCTATATATCGTTCATCTTTCTTCACACCAAATTGCTCCACCATGCAAAAATATATGGAAGAAACAGCCGATAGCCTAGACAATACTTCTAGCTCCTCCTCGGCCGCCGCTACCGATGTCCCGGGTATGCACATTGCAACACTTGACGACTTCACCTTCATTCAGAAGCTTAGAAGTGGTGACATAGGCACTGTTTATCTTGTGGAACTCAAGAGTCAAAGGGTGCATGTTTGCAGCCAAGGTTATGGACAAAGAGGAGTTGGCATATAGGAACAAAGAGAGTAGGGCAGGGATAGAGAGGGAAATACTTGAAATGTTGGACCATCCATTTTTGCCCTCACTCTATACCATATTGGATTGTCCTAGGTGGTCTTGTTGTTGACCCATTTTTGTCCCGGTGGCGACCTTCACATTCTCCGGCAACGACAACCCGGGAAAAGGTTCGACGAAGCTGCTGTCCGGTGGGTATTTGTTCACACCCTTCACTCTTGTGCACATCCTATTTTTTTGTGGAAGTTTAATTTACGTCACTACGTTGAAGTACGTCGTCATTTTAAAAGTTAATTATTAGAAAAGGATGATTTACTTAATTATTACATGCTAAATGAAATAATTGTAATGTCAATATTGAGTGAACCGGGATATAAATTTTAGTACCAAAAATTGGTTCAAAATTATTCTGTTACATGGTCATTTTCAGTATGGGCCAATATGGTTGACTTTGTGAGATAATACAAATAGAATAAGTTAAGAAACTGCTAACTCATTAATTGATTAATTTTAGAAATTATTAAAAATTTATAAATGCGATTTGATGATTGTTATTGTTAGTCGTCAGGTTCTATGTATCTGAAGTGGTGGCTGCTCTAGAATACCTACACATGTTAGGGATAATTTATCGCGATTTGAAGCCTGAAAATATTTTAGTAAGATCGAATGGTCACATAATGTTAACGGATTTTAATCTCTCGTTAAAGTGTGATAACTCAAGGCACAACTTGTTTATGATCATACCCAATCAAAAACTTATCAGTCAAGCGATCAAAGAACTTATCCATTAATTCGATTCTCGATGAAATCATGTATTCTACCGAACTCCTGTTTTCATGGAAAGAAGAAGAAGCCGGGATACAGTGGAAACCTGAAGATAGTAGCGGAGCCAATTGATGCTCGATCAATGTCCTTCGTCGGGACCCACGAGTATTTAGCCCCATAAATCGTGCCAGGAAAAGGCCATGGCAATGCTTTGGATTGGTGGACACTAGGGATCTTTATTTACGAATTCTTATATGGTATGACACCATTTAAGGGAGCCGGCGATGAGTTAACCTAGCAAACATTGTGGTTCGGGGGCTCGAATTCCCCAAGGAGCCAGTGGTGGCACCCTCGGCTAAGGATTTGATAAGCCAACTCTCGAACAACGATCCCAACAGGAGAATGGGGTTTATGATGGGTGCTGCAGTAATCAAGCGCCATCCTTTCTTTCATGGGGTGAATTGGGCACTTTTGAGATGCACAAAACCACCATATATTCCCCAACCCATCAATTTTAGGGACATCGTTTCATCTAATTACGATAATTGTGATGTTAATGTAGATTATTATTAGCTCAAGTCGTATACATTTATTATTGTTTCATGGGGGGAATTGGGCGCTTTATGTATTCATCTTTACTTGTTATGGTTATTTTATATAATTTGACACTACTAGTCGAGGTACATAAAATAACTGGAACCAAGCAAATCGAACAATAATCAAGAATAGATTTTGACACTCCATTTTTTTTTAATATTGAGGCTAGTGCACGTGGACCAACTAATCCATTTTAATTTTTTTTTAAATATTCCAATAAATTCAATTTAAAGCATACAACTTAACATCTTTTACATTTCTTCAAACCTCAAAGCCTGATTGTCTTCCAAATTTTCATTTTTTGTCCTTTGCATTGAGCGAGGTTTTATTTATTTATTTATTTTTTAATTTTTTGAATGATTGTGCATAAATTTGCATTAGTAGTAATTAAAAATTGGAAAATGTTTTTTATATATAATTATTTACATAATGTTTTACATAATGATATGTCGTAATGTTTTACTTAAAAAATTTGGTTCTACAATTACATATGGAACCAATTGTCGCACTAGATAATTACTAGTTATCGGTTCGATTTGATCCTTCTCAGAATCAAACCGATCGAGTCTTGTATATCTCGAACTACTAGAAATACCGATTACTACAACAATCCTCGACATTTTCAAGATATGTAAACTACTATTCTATTGGAAGAAACTTTACAAAAAATTCTTAAAAAGTTTTAGCCCTTGTTTGAGTTCAATTTTTTTCCATCAAAATTCATTTTTCTACAGTGACTTGATCATATTTCAATCACACATTGTTCAATAAAATAATATTACACGTAAATTCGAAATTTTTTCTTATTTTTGAACCACACATTCTCTATCATAACACTATTGCAAAATGTATTTTTTTTCTTTTATAAAAAAGGGGCTCAAACAATCCCTTAATCACAAACTTATGGTTGAAAAGAATAATTGTAGTGAAAAATAATAAAACGGGTATACGCTAATATAGTTAATTTTTAAATATAAAATGTTATAGGTATTTTAAGAAAGTAATAAAAGAGAGTAATTTGACAAAAAAACTAGTGTTAGTTTAGACTAATTTGAAAAGAAGATAAAGATCTACGTATGAAAACAAATTCTTTCAAATCTAATGCTATTTCTCGCTTTTCACGCCATTTTTGAAGGAACTCCTCAATCAACATCACCTAAGCCGAACCGCCTTCCATGCAAACAGTACAACTCCTACAATTTCTCGTTTGTTGCGTGTTACACTTCGGACTGTTGAGCCATGGATTACAAGAAAATGGATACAAAATCTCTCAATCTGTTGCTGATTAATCGCATTGGTGAACTCCAACAGCAAGTAATTTTCCTTTTCTTTTTAAATATAATTTGAAACTTTTAACCTCGAATTTGATTTAAGTAGGGTTTGATTTAATTTTTGACAGCATTTTAAGAACGGAAAATTAGAACTGGAAATTCAGTTAAAAGTTATTGCTATTTTTTTTTTGGTTTGCTGAGTTAGATTAGGCGGAGTCATATCCAATGTTAATAAATTTATATGGGTTGCGTATCCTGAAAAACATTCATATTTGTATATACGTGAGGTTGCATTCATATGTGTATTTATACATATAGTTGATTGATATGCAATTGTTTACCCGTTTATATCAATTTAAATATTTATCCGTGATTGCATTTTAACATATATGTTGTTGGCAATTGTATCAAGCACTGTTTTAGCGAATATTTAAACTCCTCTTTGGGTTATTTCCTATCCCACGCTTGTGTACGAAATGCATCAAAAACATAAATTAAGTTTGTGGAAAAGAAGTTTGTTTTTGTAGTTTTTCCAATTGATTTTTCAATTTTCTTTTTAACTCATTGTAGAAAAATGAGGCAGCAAGTTCTGGAATGAGTTTAATGTGGGTATCTTATCATTTGTCTTGTCAAAGACAAAATGTTTGATTTATTGGATATATTTAATTTTTCAGTTGATATGATCAATTTTCACTGCTTGCAGGGTTTGGTTGATGACTATTTTCGGCATTGTCATTCTTTGAAGGAGGATAATGGTCCGTTCTTTTTTGTGGAACTTATACATGTATTTTTAGCCGATGCTTACAAAGTTGTGACGGAAATGGCAAAAGCTATGTAAGTTCTTATTACAATATCAAATAGCATTTCTTTACTTTTATGTTTTTGTAGGGAACTCTATTTTCTGAAATCAATTTTTTTCTTGGTTGTCAATAGAGATCAATCGCATGTGGATTACAATCAAATATATGTGCACTGTATCAAGCTCAAAGGAAGTGCTGCATGGTAATATTATGGCTGGTTTTTGTTTATTAAGCATTATTTTAAGACCTAGAATTACTTTGATAGATTAAAACATTTTGCAGAGATAATATTTTCATGCATGGGTATATTTAAATCCCTCCATATTTCAGCTTAGGTTCTTCTGAGAAAATCTGTAGTTGTATGTTGACGCCACTGATTTTCCATAGATACCTGGAGTTCTGGGAGATTGCATTAGTGAACTAGTCCAGTATTGCTTTAATGGGTCTGGCATTTGACTATAACTGTTATCTTGCTGTTGAAATGATCGTGTTCATATCCTGGAATGTGATTGGCAGCATCGGAGCTTGTCGGTTGAGAAATGCATGTACTTATTTGCGCCAGGCTATTGACGATAAATCCAGAGATCAGTAAGAAAGCTTTATCTTTAAGCACACCCATAACTTGCCTTCAACTCCAATTGCTTATTTGCTCTCTCTGGAGAATTATGTTTGTCACTTTGAGAGTCATCTTGGGAGAACTTTGTAAATCCTTGCTGCTGTAATTTAAAAGTTATAAAATAACAAACGCGACAGGTTGGTATATTTTTAAAATATTTGGCATATTAAGTTTAATGTCATTAATTTTGACTGTGTTTGATGCTTGGGATGAGGGGGAAAACGACTACACTGACTTCCGCTAAGGAAGTTCGAAAAGAAATAGGAGGAGAGAGAAGAAATTGTTTGTGTTCCTGTTCTTTCAATAGCCCAAAAAACCTTTACTTTTGTAGCTTGAGTAAATAGCATTTTTTGTCTATAGTGGCTTGTAAGGTATTGAAAATGCAAATAGTTAGTATTAGCAACAACCGACAGGTTGGCCAATGTCAGTGTTGACAAGATGATTTAGGAGAGTAATTTGACTTAAGTTTCTCCTCTTCTTTAATCAACCATGGTTAGAATCATTAATTTCTACGATCACATGGATTTGTGTGTTGTAACTACGATTCATTAACCGTATGGTATGTCAGACTTCTAGTCCTGAAGTAGCTTCTTAGTCGCATAGGATAATGTTCAGCAGGTAGATTTGTGAATCCACTCTAAAAAGAGTTTACATACATTACATGCAAAAGAACCAAAGAAAATTGACAAATACTATTCACAAAAGGATTATACAGCACAAATACAAATGAACATATCGGTATAATGACACAGGTAGGCTTTATATTTTCTAAAACTCGTAGTGTGGGCTTTCTTCTTCTCATTTAAATTATTTAAATAATATCAGTGCTAAATCATAAGAAAAAACCATTTTCAATTATTCTACAGCTCCACTGTGTTGATGCCACAAGTATATTCTTTTTAACGGGTCAAAGTTCAACTCCCCCATCCTTTCCACGACATTTCTTAGTGGTTGTTTGGCCTTCATTTTAATTATATTTTGGGAATATATGTATTTTGGAATAGTAATTTTTTGGAGAATGTGTGGTTAAAAAAGAAGGAAAAGTTTTGTTTTTATATGGAATATTATTTTATTGGAGAATATGTGGTTGATAAGAAGAGAGAGAAAAATGAATTATAATTTTAATGAAGGCCAAAACATAGGCTTAATTTCCTGTGGGGTCAGTTCATGCAGAACAGAAAATCTTGGGAAGTCAATGCAGGAAGTTATTTGTTTTTCAAGGCTCAGTATTGACTCCAGTGAACATGGCTATGCTGCTCCTGTTCTTGGCCTTTACTTGGTCATGAAATGCATGTTCGTATTCCTGTCTTTTTGAACATGGTAAATCCAATGGGAGCTGAACAACAGGGGTAGTGAGTTGGGTAGAAACGGTCCAAAAAATGATGGTTCAGCATAATGGATGAAGCTTTGAAAACTTATATTATTATTCAAAAGGGAAAGAGGCAGCCTATCTATTATAAGAAGAAAGGGAATGAATAGGCAAGAGTTAGCTTTATTCCAAACCAGTCAGTCAGGTCTTCTAGTACCAAATGGAGGGAGTGAATTATAACTCACTAGAATATATTATGATCCTAACTAGGTTCGCTGGAAGCATTGGGATTACTGACTACAGATAGAATTTCAGGAACTGCCATGGTTAGTATTCTCAGTCAGGATTTTTTTAATTTTCCTCATCTTTGTGAGAAGTGAGAACATATTTTCATCTTATCTTCAAAATTACATTTTCTTTAATTTCGATCCATTTCATCCTTAGCTGCTATTGATCATGCTTGTCTAAACATATTCTCTCAAAAGAAATTTTATCAAGACTGTAAAAGATATTTTTCACAAAAGAGGGATATTAATTATGGCATAAGAATTTAGTATCTTGCATATTAATATTTAAATTTCATTGTTTATCTATACTGATGGAAATTGTTACCTTCAGCTTTGTAATTTATTTTTGTAGGTGTTGCCTGGCATTGAATGATATTAAGCAAGAGTACAATTATCTGCAAAGCCCGTTAGACAGCATTTTCAAGGTGACATATAACATGACAATTTTCATTTGAGTGGTTTATTATGGAACTATATCTGTGCATTGGTGATATTCATTTGACCTTTTCTTAAGAGCAGTAACTGGGAACAAATGCCATCATTATTGAGATGGTGAAATCTTAAAGCTTTCCTCAGTACTTACTCATATAATAGGGAACTTTTGACTGGTGAGACCCGAAGAGAACAAATTATTGAGCAACTCAATTCTTGCATTTAGATTACGAATAAAAATGGCAATGCTAATAAATATAATCCTGACATTGAAAACAGTATGAAAAGAGAAAAATATTAATGTGATATTTTCCCACAAAAATATGACAATCTCGATCAAGTTGTGTAATTCTTTATTCACTTTAGGAAGTACGAACAGGAATATAGGAAATAAATTTATGCTTAATGCTGCTTCTCTCAAATTGTCCTTTTAAAGTTAGTAAACTAGCTTGTGATGAGATGGTGTAAACTCTAGACTGGTTGTAAACAAAGAGTCTTTTAGACTAAGTTTCATGTACAAATCACAATGAAAAAGAAAAAAATTAAAATCAGATGTTTGCAACTATTATTATAGGCAAGGAGGGATATACTTTAAAGAAAGATTGTCGAAAGCCATTTTTTGCCTCCTTCAAAAGTTTTTAATATAATAACTTGATAGTTTTAGTAAATTTTGAGTCTTTTTATCCTTTATTTTCTTTTTGTTTTCCTGACTGAAATTATCCGATGGACAACAACATTATATTTTTGTTTGCTCTGCCCTCGCTGCAATCCTTTGTTTTTATACTTTCTAGTCAGCTACTTATAGCCAAACAATTATCCAATGGACTCAATGCACAACTCTTCTTTGAAGGGATGTGAGGGGTGCCTCCCTCACGTCTATCCCTCGAATTTGGAACCTGAATCCAAAGACCAAAATAGTTGACTTACCAGAATCCAAACCCTTCAATTTTTATTACTTTTTAGACTTCCAACATTCAACTGTGCCTGTAACAACCCGACCTTGCGCCGGAATTGTTATCATATTGTCCGCTTTGGGAGGGTCTAGGCCCATCTTACCTCTCACGACTTTCTGACGTGTTCCTCAAGATTCGAACCCAAGACATTCATCATATAGGAGACTTAAGTTGAATTCTGACACTTGCCCAATTGGTACACGGATTCAACTTAAGTCTCCCATATGATGGAGGTCTTGGGTTCGAATCCTGGGGGACGCGTTAGAAAGTCGTGATGGGTAAGATAGGCTTAAGTCCTCCCAAAGCGGACAGTACGTACGATATGATAACGATTCTGGCGCAAGGTCGGGTTGTTACCAAAAAAAAACGCTCATCATATGGGAGACTTAAGTTGAATCTTGGCAATTGGTACCATGATTCAACTTAAATCTCCCATATGATGGAGGTCTTAGGTTCGAATCCTGGGGGACGCGTCAGAAAGCCGTGAGGGGTAAGATGGGCCTATGCCCTCCCAAAGTGGACAGTACGTACGACATGATAACGATTTCGGCGCAAAGTCGGGTCATTACAGTGCCATCTCTCGCTTTTGTAAAAGAAATAGGTGGTGAACTCATTATTCTAGCTTTGATTTTCAATCTTTCGCTTTTGTAAAAGAACTAGGTGGTGACCTCATTATTCTAGCTTTGATTTTCAGTTTACTTATCCAATAGCCATGATGTTGTTTCCAATGTCCTCGTTTACTCTAAAGCACGTTGTGATGCATGTGAGTGTTGATAGATATCAATTAGAAAATGGATCTGTAATAGTAGTAAATTCTTAGATACGGAAACTAGGTAGAGCTTGTTTGTCTTAAATGCAACTTGTGGTCAACTGTTTCCATTTTCTTCAAGAAAATGGAATATCTGTTACTTTGGCTGATTGAAGTTATAAAATTAACTTCACGGTGAAGCCAAAATAAAAATCTGTACCTTCCAAATGCTATTAAGCATTAATACCTTTGGATGATGTAGCTTTTTGAAATTTCTTATGTTAATGCTTTTTAGATACGTTGTTGAAACCATGAATTTATAACGGCAACCAGAATTTGTTAAACGGAAACTGGAACTATATTTTTATTTCTAGTTATTAACTAAGAAATGGTTTTTGGTGCACTGGATGCAAAGTTGAATTGTTTTTCCAATCTGTTTGTAAAAACATTAGTGGTGGTACATACACCACCTCCAAATGAATCTATTATTAAGTGACTTCCTGTAGAGTTTTATGCAAGAGTACAAGATAATCTACATAAACATACAAGGAAACAGAAAATGCAAACAAATTACATGCAATTGTTTATTTACAATGCAGTTCAACTTAATTTTAGAGGCAATGACATAAGATTTCTACTGTAATTCTAATTCGTCCTAATTTCTTTGACTAGAAAATTTGTGTATGTGGAATTTACTATGTACTTATTCTATATATCATGCTAACTATTAAGTTAGTCAGGGATGTTTGTTAAGATAATGCTTCGTGAAGAACTTATTTCCAGCATAATGTGAATCCAAAATATTTGGTGATCGTTTATTTAATGAGTACGTGTCTCAAGCTGAAATATTTTGTGCTAGGAAATTTTGTAGTAGCCCAGAAATTTGTAAATCTAATAAATAGTTTTTTGTGATGGTGCTACTGTTTTAGATTCTAACAGTAAATGTAAAGGAATATACCATTATTTCCTATTTCTCCATTATTTATTTAACAATTTTCATATGGTTACCATTTAGTTGTATTGATAAGGCATATATTTGCAGTTTGCCAAACTTGTAAGTTTAGTTTTCAAGAAATTTAAAATTACTTCTAATTAGATGGCCATGATTTCTGCTTTCTACTCAGAGCCAGTACACATTAGTCTCTGCACAGTTTTTGCGGTATAATAAATAGATCTAAAATCTTCCAAGATCCACTTCTACATGGGTCTGGATGCTTGTATTTATGGTTTAAGATCATCAACCAAATGTCTAAAAAGTAGTTGTCCTACGCATGACGCCAATTATTTATTTTCTCTTACCAATCTCCTTGGACAATATTTTTTTGTTACCTTTGGTACCTCAAATCTTGATCACACTGGTTTTCGGTATTAATAATGGATTGTAGAGAGGCATCTATTTGCTTTTGTTTATGTTTATGCCTTTTTATTTCTTCATCCTACTTCATTTGGTGTAATTGTGTTTCATACGCCCATGGTTGTATAGAGGCATCTATTTGCTTTTGTATATGTTTATACCCTTCTATTTCTTCATCCTACTTCATTGGAGTTATTGTGTTCCAGACACGTGTTTGTATAGAGGCATCTATTTGCTTTTGTTTATTTTTATGCCCTTCTATTTCTTCATCCTATTTCATTGGGTAATTGTGTTTTGCACGAATATGATTTCTGAAAATTGCCTGTTCTTCCAGTGTGGTTGTATGTAGTATCCCACACCTCCTTGTTTTGAAGGCACTTAACATAATTAACCAGGTGCATTTAGCAGCATTATGTTGACCTTAGGCAGGGTGACTGGCAATCTAAAACCATATCTTGGAGGAGGGAATGAGGAAGATCTCAACTATAGATTCGTGATTTGTCAAGATTTTGTTTTTCCTTTGGTGATCAAAGTGAATCTTAATAGTTTTCTAGGATATGCACATCAATTTCTCCTGTTATCTAATCTTGGAAAGTGGAACATAAATTTTTATCTATGCCATCCATTCTTCACTCCCTTTCGTGGATGGACTAATTTTTGCTGCTCACATGGCTTTATATTTTCGGTGCTTCCAATTTTCTAAACAATTTTATATTACATCCTTATTCATTCCAAGATTTTGACATGTTCCATTGTTTACAGTTTTGTTCACCTCTGACTGTTTTTATTTCTTTTTTCTCAATTTGAATAGCTTGAGCAGGAAATTGTTTCTAGGGAAGCTTCGAAATCTTGATAAGCAACCATGTATGCTTTCTCATTGACTGGAAAGAGATTTCAAGTATAAATGCAGATATAGTTTCTTCAAGTTTGTATCTAGCCAAGTACTTAGTATATGTAGGTCCTTGTTTTCCCCAATTGTGAAGTTTGTAATTGCTTGGAAAACGAGCCTTATGGTATCCATTGTTTGATCTGGAATTGATGGGGTTTCCCTTGATTTGGTAAATATCTCAGGTTAGTTTGGGCATTTGGAGATATTCACCATGACAAGAAGTAATACAGTGTTGTAGCCTGACGCGTCCGTGATAAGTTGTTTGTGGACCCCGTAGCTGATATTGGTCGTTGGGGCTCGACATGTTTGCTCGGTGATTGAGAGATTTTAGTGTCCCAATCCAAGCTTGATCGTGTCGAAACATGTCGAACAACAACCAACCACCTTAATGAAATTTAATCACTATATTTAAAATGATATCTTTATAAACCAATCTAAGCAACAAGTTTATGTATTGGCATACATTTCGATTGTTTATAGAAAAGAGAAGGATTGAACTTGGTTTTGAATATCTATGTTATGTTAAGTATGCTGAATTGAATAGAACACAAAAATGTGTAAAATGTTTATCAGACACACTCTTGATGTCATATTCTTACTAGCAAAAAGTTGAAAAGAAAATAAGGTTTCTTCACCTGAAAATCCTTTTAAGAACTCAATAATTGCCGTTATAATGTTCTGAATTTCTTTTTGTTTTTCAGTTAGCATCCTTAAAAGACAAAAAGGAAAAGGAAAAAAAAATTATAAATCAGGTATTAAGTATGCAACAAATCAATTTCCAGATATTAAGTTTAAAAATACAAAAGTCGGGTGTTAATTTTGTTTTAATTCTAAATAATA
>CADEPD010006400.1:0-10630 GCA_902829195.1 Fraxinus dipetala | reverse complement strand
TGGTCAGCTAGTAAAACTCTGCACCTTTTTAATCCTTTAAACATATTAAGGGTGGGTTTTTCTCCCATCATTGTGTTAAAAATTGAGTAATGAATAGTATTTTTTTTTTTTTTTGAAAATGTGTGTTTGAAATTTAAAGTAACTTTATTGGTTTTTATGTAGAATATTTTATTAGATGAATGTGTGGTGGAGAATCTTACTGTAGCAAACAATTTTTTAGATTAATAGTTGACAAATAGGGGCTAAGTTATATAGTATGTCTTTTTTAAGTCTTGATTATTTGGACAAACTTTGTCACTTGCACTAAACATAGAAATTGATGCTATAGTATTTGTTAGAGGTGTTAGTAGATCAATTGCAATAAAGGAAATAATTGGATATTAATGCTCGTTCAATCTCCAAAAATTACTAAGTCTAAACTTTTTCATCTACGGTTCTAAAATATTAAGCATATCGTGAACCAAATGTCTAGTTAATTCTAATAGTATTACACTACACTTATAATTGGTGTACTTTCCTTGAGAGAAGTAGTACCAACATATGTATTAATTACCAACATATGTATTAATTTTCCTAGTAATAACCAATATTAATAATAATAACTCGAGGTCTTCGACAATGGAATCGACATTGACTTTTAGTGATGTCATATTATCTCTAGGCGTTGTTACGAACGGTTGAACATTCCTACCAGATCTTTGGGCATACATCTCATATATTTCACTTAAACTATTCTCCATATTACCATATGTAATTGGAGTTTTAAAATTTAATGTATTTGAGATTCAGGTTAAAATCACTTTTTTACCCTCTAAATTATACATAAGCTAACGGAAACAACATAGGCAAATTTTTCGAGCAATTTCTAAATTTATGTTCTGTTGCTACTATGATATCAAAAAAATGGGTGATACTGAATACTTTCTGAGTTTTTTTACAATATTATAAAAGTGAGTGAGAACTTGGGGACTAGTTGAATAATATACGCTCGATAACATATTAGTAGCATCAATATCGATAAAAATTTACTTTTGTTTTGACATAAGTACAATAATATAATCTTTGAGGATAATCAAATTTGTTTTTGAATAAAAGGTTCCTTCATCATCTCCTAGAAGGAATCTTGAACATTATCTTGAAAGTTTTGTAATTTAAAAATCTAGTAATTATGAGTCATCAACAAGATCATCTATCTCAAAGCAATGGTCTTCTTTACCTTGACCATAATCTTCTATTTCTGAGCTAGATGAGCTCAAATTTGAAGCTTTCGAAGCATTTGAGGCTGATTCAGCCAGAGAAGCAACACACTGGGCTAAGTAAGCAAAATTTTCAAGGTCTTTGCACTAATCTAATATTGCCACAAGCTTACTCTTTTCTGTTAGAAAATCAGCTTGTTTTTCTTGCACTTTTGAAGTTGGTGAAGTTTGAACTACTTTTGACCTATTACGCTCGCAATTTTGAGCTAGATTTGAATGGCTTTGGGGCAGGCATTAGTTTTAGTAAAAAATTTCCACCATTTGACCTTAATTCTCCTAATAACATGCTTTGGAGAAAAAAATGGTTTCGTCCTCAGCATGGACATGGAAGTCCCAATACATGATCCATGAAACAATTTTTTTTTGAAAGTCGGAAAAGAGTCATTTCTAATTTTGAAGATATTTAGTTCCTTATTATTTGAAATATTTAAAACCTTCAAAAACAAGACTGCAAAATCTTAATAATATTCTGTACATAACATGGCCATAATTTATGCTTGTAATTAATCTGCAATTGACTTGATATTCTAGGCTGTAAAGAAGAGATTTAGCTTACCATATATAGCTCCCTAGAATCCCTCTATGTAATTAGCATGTATATCTTAAGTTTCTTTGAATGGTTGCCAATCTTGCCTATATAATGAAAGACCTTCTCAGAAGAGAAGACAATTCGAACCATTTTGTTATGGTATTAGAGCCATATTCTAAGAAATATCATTCCTATCTTTCTCAGTCATAGCCTCAACGATCATGGAGAAGTCCGATAATGTGTGTCAGATTTACTGGCAAAAAATTATGCTAGGTTCATCAAAACTTCAAAGGAACTTTCATCATAAAGATTGGGTTACCAAGAAAGTGTTAATAACAACATATAAGAAAGTATTTTTGCTGTCATTATGGCAATTAGGTTTTCTAGCATTATAAACTTCGTTTCTTTCTTTCTTTTATTGTGAGATAATTAGTCCACTTGTCTTTTAATTGTCCTGAAGACCAGTAATAATATTGTTAACGGCAATGTCATCTGGAAGCTGAAATGACAAAAAATTGTTGCTCACTACAAATGCACACGAATGCTAGTGTTTTCAATCAGTATACGAATCCTCGTCCTTTAGAAAGATATGCCAACTTAGAATCATTTTTCACCACATGTTAACCCATTCAAAGATACTAGCATTACCAATTCCATTTCAATTAACAAAATTGTTATAGTGTGACCCAAACTCTTTGTGATTTGGTATTTGATTGGATAAAGGAAGTCTAATAAGATTTAGATCAGATTTTATCAAGGATTGAGCATTTGGTTTGGAAAATGACTTTGAGATGAAGACGAAGGCTTTGGAGGCATTATTTATCGAAAGTGCACCAGGAGTTTGGGCATCGTGGCATTGGCCCCGGTGTTGGTGTAATGCGTTGGTGGCTTCTCGTGATGAGTTTATTCCGATTTTTTTCAAATTTTATATTTTCTTTTTCGTCTAGAACTATAAAAAGAGATAACATCTTAAGAAATAGAGACTTTAGATTTCAGTTGAGAGTATTGAAATAATTGTAAACACAATTACTATTGATTATAGTAGATTTCTCATCTTCTACCTGTAGTTTTTTCCATCTTCGATTTCTACATAAATCTCAGTGTTCTTATGACCAATTCATTACAAATTGATATCAGAGTAAAGTTGATTTTCGTATGGCAACGATGAAATATGATATTCCATTATTAGATTGAAACATGAGATTTATTTTATGGCAAGTGAATGGGTTTGGAAGAAGCATTGCTTGACTTTGATAAGATGCATTCAAGGACACAAGATGAAAAACATGCAGGTTAGAAAGTTCAATCTCAAATTCATCTACATATATCAAACCAAAATTTTCAGGATGTTCTAAAAGAGAAAAGTGTCACTGAGTTGTGGTTGAAGTTAGAGCAAGTTTGTATAACAAAGAGCTTGACCAGCAAATTACACTTGAAAAATGCTTGTATTCTCACTAGATGTGTGAATGTATGTCATTGAATGATCACTTAACTATGTTCAAAGAAATTGTGGCTGATTTGGAGACATTGGAAGTTAAGTATGAAGAGGAGGACTTGGCGGTAATGATTTTTTGTTCGTTGCCGCCATCATATGCGACTTTTGGAGATACTATTCTTTATAGTCGCAATACTCTCACTGTGAATGGGTTTATGATGTTTTATCATCTAAGAAAATGATGAAAAATCTTGAAGGAGGATCTGGGAGTTAGGCTAAGGCCCGTTTGTTTGTGGGAGAAATCAAGATAGAAATTTTGATAGAAATATGAGGTGCAGATCGAAATCGAGACATGCAGAGAAAACATGTCACTTTTGTTAGAAGAAGTGACATATTAGAGCTAATTGCTATACTTTGAAAAACAAAAACAAGGCTACTAGTACAACTGATCAATGAAAGCAACCTTTAAACGGATGCTGATGTTGTGGAAAATGGGCAAAGTGAAGAGCACTTCTTGTGATTTTTTACATGAGTTCCAAACCTTGTGAGGAATGTGTTTTTAACTCGATATGTACTTTTCATATGTGTCCCAACAGGGACTGATTTACAACGTAAGAAGGAGTTTCAAGAGGTACAATGTTTATAGGAAATAATGCGCCTTACAAAATTGTCGTAGTTGTAATAGTAAGAATCAGAATGTTCGATTGGCTATTAGAATACTTATAGATGTAAAGCACGTTCCAGAACTGAAGTGGAATCTCATATTTTTTAGTGCACTTAACTCAAAGGGTTATAGATACACAGGTAAACGTGGAGTTTTGAAGGTGAGTTGAGGTGTTCTTGTTGTTATAAAGGGAATAAAAGTTTTATACAATTGTACATTTTGCAGGATTCCACAGTTATAGGGGATGCAACAGTTTCTACTTCTTCTTTGATAGATGAGAAAGTTACAAAACATTGGAATATGTGGCTTAAACACGTGTGGAAATAGTATGGCAAAGTTGAGTAGGAAGGGACTTCTTGATGGGCAGAAAACTAGTAAGATGCAATTTTGTGAGCATTGTGTCTTTGGAAAATAGGAAAAGGTTAGATTCTCTAAATGAAGACACAACATGAATGATGTTCTTAAGTATATCCATTCAAATCTTTGGGGACCGACAATGGTGCCTTCTGAAAAAGAATACCCAAACTTTTATGGAGAAATCATCAATCATTATCGACAAGTAATAAGCACCTCTTTCAGAAAAGTGATGTGTTTGGGACCTTCAACGAATATAAAATAATGATAGAAAAGCATACTGGAAAGCAAGTGAAACGTCTATACACAAATAATAGGTTGAGTTTTGTTTAGATGAATTTAATAGCTTTTGCATGGGCCAAATGCATCTTGAGAGACTTGATAGTGCATAGAACTCTATAACAGAATGGTGTGGCAGAACGGATAAATAGAACCTTAATGGAAAAGGGTCATTGTATGCTTTCAACTTCTGAGTTGCCTACGACTTTTTGGGTTGAAGCTGCTACTACAACTTATTTTCTGATTAATTGTTCACCCTCATATGGATAATGGAAAGTTAGAGTCTAGGTCTAGAAAATTTATCTTTTTTGGGTATAAATAAGGTATGAAGGGCTATAAGTTGTGGCGTCCTAAGACAAGAAAGGTAATGGTTCTTCAATATGTAGTATTCGATGAACTTGTTATGGTTTATAGTTCACCTCGTGGGGATTCTGGTAAAACTGAGGAATATAATCTTTCAACTTAGGTGGAGTTGGGAATTGGTTCAGGGAAACAATAAGATGGTTTAGAATAGTCAACTACAAATAAGTCTAGTTCAAAGTTGACGACGTAACATTTTGTCTACTTTGCTTACACCACCAACAACATCACAATAATTGATTTCTAAGGATAGACCTCGTAGACAGATTAAACCCCCACAGAAGTATGAAGAGGCAAACTGTAGCTTATGCATGGAGTGTGGCTAACAGTATTGATTCACTGAGGAGCCGTTACATATTCAAAAGCAGTTAGTTGTAGTGATTTAAGCAGATGGTTGCATGCTATGTAGGAGGAGATAGAATCATTGATTAAAAATAATACTTGGGACTTGGTAAATTACCAAAAGATAAAAAAGTTGTTCACTACAAATGGGTGTTCAAAAAGAAAGAAGGTACATCAAAAGTGAAGAGGCAAGGTATAAGGCCAAATTGATAGCAAAGGGCTATAGCTAGATTCCAGGTGTTGACGTCACAAACGTGTTCTCACCAGTAGTAAAACATAGCGCAATTAGAGCTTTGTTTGGGATTGTGACTAAGAATGACTTGGATTTTGAGCAGAAGGATGTCAAGGCAGCATTCTTCCATAGAGAAAATGAGGAGGGCATTTACATGAAACACCCAGAGGGCTTCATACTTTCTGGAAAGGAAATTATGTGTGCTTTTCGAACAAGCTTTGTATGGACTGAAGCAGTCGCCAAAGTAGTGGTATAAAATGTTTGATTTATTCATGATTATTCATAATTTCATTAGAAGCAGTTATGATACTTGTGTGCACTTCCAAAAAAGAGATGGTGGATCAATTACATATTTGTTGTCATATCTTGATGATATGCTTATAGTAACCAAGGATAAAATAGAGATCAGAAAAGTAAAAACTTAGCTTTGTGAGGAGTTTGAGATGAAATACTTGGGTATATCAAGGAAGATTCTTGGTATGGAGATCTTGAAGGATATGAAAGCTGACAGATTGTATTTAAGTCAGAAGGGGTATATTAAGAAGGTGCTTCTCAGGTTCAATAAGATGAATGAAAAGGCTGTCAGTATTCTCTTGGCTGCCCACTTTAAATATCATCTAGCTTGTGTCCTTAGTCAGATGAAGATATTGATTACATGTCTCAGGTTTCTTATTCCAGTGTAATTGGTTCGTTTACATACGATGATTTGTACAAGACCAGATTTAGCACATATAAGGAACATTGAAAATCAGTGCACTAGATATTCAGATACTTGAGGATCTATTAATGCTTGTTTGCATTTTAGAAGAAATTCGAATGAAATAATTGGATATGTGGATTCAGACTATGCAAGGGATCTTGATAGGAGGTCATCACTTACAGGATATGTGTTTACCATTGGAGGCTGTGCTATCAGCTGGAAAACTACTTTACAGAGTACATTACCTTTGTCTACAACAAAGATAGAGTACATGGACATTACAGAGGCATCTAAGGAGGCTATGTGGTTAAGGAAATTGATTAGTGAAATTAGTGAAGACTTACAGATTACTACAGTGTATTTTGATAGTTAGAGAGTGCTATTTTCTAACCAATAATTAGATGTTTCACAAGAGAACTAAGCACATTGATGTGAGGTATCACTTTGTGTGCAATGTGATTACTCGTGGTGATTTTTCCAATCTCTCCGTCCTTAAAACTTCATCCTTAGGCACACAAATTCTTCCTTTAAACATCAATGTCTGAACCGAAGTTATTATAAAATCCTTTCTCTTATCAGTACCAATCTCGTTCTTGATCTTCTGCAAGAATTAATCTTTACCTTATACTTATATGATCCGATCTCCGAGAGTATGTCGAACCACCAAAATTGCTAAACGATGGGTGACTTGTTCTAGGGTGGTAACCACTTTGATTTGGAAATTTTCCAAAGTCTTTGATCAACTCCATCTCAATAGTAAGTAATTATGCCAATTGTATCATCAACTAGTTAGAGCATCGACAACAACATTAGCATTACCCGGATGGTAATGAATAGTGCAATCATAATCGTTTAGTAGTTCCAACCATCATCTCTTTCTTATATTCAATTCCTTCTATGTGAAGAAATACTTGAGACTTTTATCATCCGTGTAAATGTCGTACTTTCCTTCGTAGAAGTAATAGCGCCATATCTTTAATGCATGAATTATCGTCACAAGTTCTAGATCATACATCGGGTAATTCTTCTCATGTTGTTTCAATTGCCTTGACCATAGGCAATCATTTTTCCGTGTTGCATTAGCACACAACCCAAACCTTGTTTAGATGCATCACTATATCTAACAAACTATTCTAAACCTTCGGGTATGGTTAACAGGTGTGTTGTAATCAATCATTCCTTAAGCTCCTGAAAGATTTGCTCACACTTATCTGTCAATTGAAACTTTATTCATTTCCTTGTCAATTGTGTCATTGGTCCAGCTATTTTGGATAATCCTTCGATAAATCTTCGATAGTATCCAGCCAATCCGAGAAAACTTCAAACTTTACCAGCGTTAATCGGTGTATTCCAATTAGTTACCACTTCCACTTTAATTGGATCCACTTCAATTCCTTGGGCAATAATTACATAATTGATGAATCCAACTCGCTCAAGCCATTTTTAAAATTTGGTAAATAATTTTTCCTTATGTGATATTTCTAATGCTATTTTAAAATGTCCCTCATGCTGATCTTTACTTTTGGAGTATATCAAAATGTTATCAATGAAGACTGACAAATTGATCCAAATATTAATGAAATACACGATTCATTAAATCTATGAATATTGCTGGAACATTTGTCGAACCCAATGGCATAACAGTGAACTCATAATGTCCATAACAAGTTCTGAAAGAAATTTTGGGTATATCACTCACCTAAACATTCAATTGATGATATCCAAATTGTAAGTCGATCTTGGAAAATACTCAGCCCCTTTTAATTGATCAAACAAATCCTCGATTTTCTGGAGCGAATACTTATTCTTGATGGTCAAATGGTTGAGCTCCCTATAATTGATACACATCCTCATACTTTCATCTTTCTTTACAAATAATACTGGTGCACCCCATGGTGATACACTTGGTCGAATAAAGCCACTGTCTAACGATTCTTGTAACTGAATTTCAACTTTTGAAGTTCCTTTGGGGCCATTTTGTATGGAGTTTTAGATACTAGTGCCGCTCCAGGAACTAGATGTATTGTGAATCCCACTTGTCTATCTGGTGGAGTACCAGGCAAATCTTTTGGAAACATATCTATAAATTCTTGTACCACTGTTACATCCTCAATCTTTCTCATCGCATGTTTTCTCCTGTGATGTTAACTAGAAACCTATGATATGTTCTTCTCTCAACATTTTCTCTGTTTCCAAGGCCGATGCCAATTGAAGATGAGGTTTGGTCTTAATTCCGAGAAAAGAAAATTGTTCTTCTCTTGAAAAAACACTTCCCCTTCTCTACAACGGATGGTTACATAATTACATTCCAACCAATCCATGCCCAAAATCACATCCAAGTCTTCCATCTCTATCAGATACAAATTAACTTCTAATATTTTTTCCTCAGTTTCAAGATTCACCGACCTAGCTAACTAATTAGTATTCAATGTTTTGCCTGAGTATAGCTAACTTCTAGTGTACTCTCTGACTTATTATAAGTAATACTATATTTAGCAATGAAGACGTTGATACAAAAGAATGAGTAGCTTCCCAATCAAACAGTACATAAGCATATTTATCAGATATCAGTAAAATACCTACTATTACGTTTGAGTTATCCTCTGTATCCTTCCGAGTCAGTGTAAAAACTCATGATTTCCCCTTTTTGTTCTTATCAGCGTTATAATTCTTATTTTGAGTAAATATGGGATAATCCTTAACAATATGTCTTCGCTTACCTCATCGAAAACATACATTCTTTCCATACAAGCATTCACCGCGATGATATTTACCACACTTAGGGCACGATGCTACTGCAGCTACTATAGCCTTACTAGCACTAGATTCGATATTAGCTTTCTTATTTTGCCATTTGTCTTTTCCTTTATCTTGACCATTCCACTTTCTCTTTCCAAATTGCCCCCTTTCCAGCTGGCTGTACAATTGACTGTGTTGCTCTGTTATAACTTTCCGATACCAAATAATGTGAGCTCATTCCAGCATCTCATGCTATGATGTGAAACGATGTGACATAAGAATCATGCTTAGTTCTAGGTTTAACCCTTGCTTGAACCTTCAAGTCTTCTTAATTTCCAGGTCAACCATGTGCAGAGCATACCTTGAGAATTGGTCAAACTTTCGCTCGTAATCAGTCTGGGACATATTATCCTGCTTAAGCTGAAAGAATTCACTCTCCTTGAAATCTCTTAGGGACTGAGGAAAATTCTTGTCCATCACTTCGTCCTGGAATTTTTCCCAAATTAATTCCAATTACTGCTCTTGGGTCCTAGTTCGGAACATCGAATCCCACTAGTGACATGCATCACCGGTAAACATAAACTCTACGAGCCCCAATGTAGTCTATGAGCAAAAAAATTTGTTTTAACTTACAGAGTCATTCCTCAACTACTAGTGGACTAGATGCTCCATCAAAGAGAGAGAGCTTATACTTTCGAAATAACTCAATTACCGAGGCATGAGTCGGGAGAGTAATAGGAGATGGTAGTGTAGGTGGAACTTGATTCTAATTCAGTATGCCAAGATCTTGAATTGTTTGCAAGAGGTCCCTTATTAAGTTGTTCTAATTTACTCGATACATTTTCCTTGAAATAAGAAATAATATCTTTTATTAAATTTGTATACCAATACCATAATACTTGAAATGAAATAGCAAAGTGAAATATTTCATAACTTGATCACATGATTTTTTTTTTTGGTTGACCACATCTTGAAATAGGAAAAAGAATTCGAAAAATTTTATTATTAATTTTTTTCTAATAAACGAGTAATCTCTATAATCTCAACTCGTTTCACTCTTGGTCTTCTTCTAGGTCCTTCTTTGGTTCTTCTTCTTCTTCGTTAGCATTTGCCATAATTGGTTGTACACCATCGATTTGAATCCCGAGTGAGTGATAACATCACCAATCATAGTCCCCTAATTATGGATATAGGCGTTGCAAAAATCTTCAAAGTCAAGTTCCTTAGGTTCACTATTCAAAATTTGAGATAGCATAGTTTCTTGTATAAGCTTCCTGATACGTTTCCACAAGGTGCAAGAGTTTTTAGCAAATAACCTATTGATTGTCGATCACTAATCATGTAACCTGTGTTCTTTGCTTTTAGCCAATGATGGTACACGATTCATATGTGATTGTCAAGGTCTAGGCATTCGTCTACCTCAAAATTCAGGTAAGCTCGGATATTTATCTTATGTTGACTAACATGATTACTTCACATTTTGTCTTATCCCAGTCATTTGTCATCCACAACTTTAATTTCTAGACTAATACATGTATTTTAAACAACACATTTTCTTTTTTTAAAATTACCTTTATCTTTGTATATAAAAATATACATAAAGAAAATGTAGAATGTACTGTAACATGAAAAAAATAACAATAGAATCATAACATTTTTCATAATAATAATTATTAACCTTGCTTAGTTAAACATACCGGGTCGTAGGATGAGTTCGACTGATGGATGCGAGATGCCATG
>CADEPD010006363.1:0-22323 GCA_902829195.1 Fraxinus dipetala | reverse complement strand
TTGTTTGGAGCGTGACTGTCAAATCTACAAATTCTCTCTCTCAAACAATTCTTCCTTCGGAGATTCGATTCAATCGCCGATCTTTCCTCCAATTCCAATCTCTGTTCCCTCTCTCTCACCAGATAATGTTCACTATTTTTCAAGGTACGTGCAAAACTATAAATATATATGAACATATATATTCTTCTGCGAGGAAGAAGTAATTATATGGCCGTGCGAAAGAAAAAATTTTCTTATTTTTTTACTGTAAAAAGTTTTATTAGCTCAGTTTATATCGTTATATGTTTTCCTCAACTCCATTTTCGTTTTTTTCTCTGTATCACTGTATGTATTAGAAAAAACTTGCATAATTTCTCAAGAAATTGTAGACTATTGTTATAATATTTTTTCACTAATTTGGGATCTATTTTGGGATTATTGATTTTGATTCGTTGTTTTCTTTAGTGGGTTCTAACTATATGGGTTTAATTCTAAGTTTCTGTTTAACTTTTTTTCCTATTTTAAGAACACTATCCTGTCTGCAACTGCAATCCTCTTTTGTACGGATCCAACATTTGAATTCCCAATTTCGTCCTTGCTGCTTTATGCTTTTTCAGAATTTTGAACAAATCCCCTTTTTTTCCATTTTTTTTTTTACCAGAAACAGTTAAACATTTTTTGTGATTTTACCAGCTCCCTAAAATTGTTTCAAGAATTTCAATAGAAACTTATCTTTTATTTATTATGTAATTGAAGAATATCCCATTGTTTGATACATTGAATTAGATTACGTTTTATGTGATAAAAATGTTCAATTCCGCGTACTACATAAGTCGGGTTTTGTTTTGTAAGATTATGGTAATATGTCCAATATTTTTCGACAATGATTTCTTGGAATTATTCCTTATTTATGAGTTGTGGGCATCAATGACTGGTTTTTTTGGGTATTGAGATTCTTCTTTGGAATTCTAAGCTTTAAGTGGATTTTTCTGAATACATGTAAAAAAGGTTCCCTCTTCTGGAAATGGGATCTACTTTTTCACATCTCATCATACCCCTTATAATAATTGAGAAATGATAATAATAATTAAGATTAAAATTACTACATTAATGATAATAATAAAATCAATATATAAAATAGTTAATAATAAAAATATGATTCCTTTTTGAAAAGATGTAGCTAATTAGAGGGTGGCATGATATCAACTTCAGAGCTTGTCTCTTAGTGCACAAATTGTCATTAAACAATTCAAAATCTTATCATGTTTTGTCTGGGCTTTTAGTTAATATATGTAAGTACACACTAGAAGATATGATGATAAGCTTTCCTTAAACCAATGTTATAATTGAATATTAGATTGTTTCGTCTTGTCATTTTATTTTTGTCTCTAATAACAAAATCGTCTTGTGATATACTGTATGGAGTTTAATCAAATTATATATTCATCTCGTTGATTGCAGATCGACCTTATGCATACTGCCTCTACATATAATAGGTCACTCTTTTAAGAGCGTGTGAGACATGACAATTGAGTAGCTCTTATATTAAGGGTGAACTTCTTGGGCACGTGAGAAGCATAGCGACACTTTGTACTACTATAAATATGTGTGTTTGCTTTAATTCTTTCTGATTTCCATTCAGTTTAGTGTTGCTCTGGTAAGAAGGGTTCAGGGGGTTCACCCTGAACTTCTTTTTATTCTTTATATGTTAATTCTTGTTTGATTTGGTGGGTGTCTATCTTGTGCAGCATCTCATTTGCTTTGATTGGATTCAGAAATGGAGGGGGATACATTTTCGGGCTTTGGTAATGGTACTCAGTTGGATAGCAAAGTTGTACATACATTTCAGAAAAGTTTTGTCCAAGTACAAAACATATTTGATAAGAACAGGCTGTTAATCAATGAGATTAATCAGAACCATGAATCCAAAATGCCTGATAATTTGAGCAGAAATGTAGGGTTGATCAAAGAACTGAATAACAATATCAGAAAAGTTGCTGATCTCTATGCTGATCTTTCAACAAATTTCACCAGATCCATGGATGCTTCATCTGAAGGGGATTCCAATGGTGCCCTCAAGTCAGATGGAAAAGCTGGTCAAAAGAGGATTAGGCCCGCAGGTTAATAAGACGGGACGGGACTGGACCATAGTATTTAGTATTATCTAATTCTCTCTACCAAACATTGCAGAATGTCATGCCTTTACATTTTCTTGATTCTTTGGCACGGTGAAAACAAACTGCCTTTAGAACCCTTACCCAAATTTCTCAAGAAAAATAATCCATATCTGTTGTTCTCGTATTGTAATTCTCTACACGTAGATTGATATGAACGATTTATGTTTATATAATTTAATTTAGTATAAATTTTAACTTATTTTTGGATTGATGAAAATTAATTTGATACATTGTCTGTAATCTGATCTGAACTGTCTTTCTGCATGATCTCAAGTGTGTAGATTCTTATCAAAAGGAAACTTTGTGTGGGGTTTAGCTTTTTCACTTTGTCAAAAAGCTAATTGTCTTGGGGACTTTTGCAGATTTTCTTGATCACTATCTTTTTTATGGAGTTCTTCTACTTTTGGTGGAAAGTCTTTTTATTCCTTTTTCAACATCAGAACGACAGAACCATTAATTATTAGCTTTGTGAAATAAGATTCGACAAATTTTACGTTGATTGTCGTATGATTTGATCAATTACGAGATATGGAAGTGTGTCAATCTCGATTATCGATCATATCTTTCATCCCACTGTGATGACCTCAAGTCAAATGATCAATTCCACTATCGAAGGTTAATCTATTTTATTACCGAACTTTAAAGATTAACCACTAACACTTAGATAGATATCCACGTGGAATCTCCTCAGTGGATTTCCAATATTTTGTTATATAACAAAACATTCACGAGTTCATTTATGTGTCACTACACTTTAACTTATGAGATGAGCTACTTACTTCACACGTAAGAAATGTCACATGTGATTGTCAATCCACAATAACGATACCCGTATCTCGTTATTACTTATGATTTAAGGTTTAGTCATATATAATTTGTATTACACAATCACAACTCCTTGTGATTAACAATTACTAAAATTTGAATATACAAACTCAATTATTTAATTTATTAGAATAGTAATTCGAATAAATCTCGCCATAAATAAAATGCATTAATCATATTAAAAATGTTTACGTTCAAAATTGATTGGATGTATGACATAACACTTATAGTTAATATATATTAAGCATAGAGTTAAAGAGGTTCACGTTCATAAAAGTGATTTGACCTTATCAAAATAAGTGGAGGGCATTGCTTGATGATGGATTAAGGAAACATAAGTGATCAAGAAAATAAGTTACTTTTTTAAACTCTAGAATAATTGTTAGATGAAGTAACCTTACAAATTATAATTAACAAAATAAGTAACTTAAAAAAGTAAATTTGACTTGGTTTTTATCAAAGCCAAACATGAGTTCAGAGTTCCATTTTTCCTTGCTTGGAAATTATTGTTCAGGATTTATATGTGAAGAACAAAACGTACCAACAATAAGTATTTCTGCAAAGATGCTCTGGATTGTACAATTGAAAGAAAGCAGCTTTAATTAGATAATATTTTTAGGAACCCTGCTATAAAATCCAGGCCAAAATCCAGGCCAAATTCTATTTTTAGTTCTCAATCACACACCACCACAAGAATAAAATCTAAAATAAGAACTTTTAAAAGTAGGTGAGTCTATAAAGATGAACTTTCTGAGTTCTACTAGTGAGTTTTTGTGAAAATATGAACGGAAAATGAAAAGAAGAATAGAATACACGTTGACATCATTTCAAACTTGATGAAGAGATGGGCGATTGAGTTAAGAATGGAGTAGTTAAATAGTCTAATCGAGGAATTGCTTCGACCGACTATTTTAACAAGAAAAATGCTTAAAGAGAAATATTTTTCATTATCGCCTCGAGAAGAGAAAACCAAAGTTGCAAGGGATCTTCTAAATGGTTAAGGTATCCATTTCGGACTCATTTTGAAAAAACAGTAAAGAACGTTACAAAAATTAAAATAAGATTTTCTTTTCAATTTTTCATATTATTAAATCAAATTTAGAAACTTTAATGTAACTTTATGAAATATTATTGCTACCTTATCTCTGTGAAACCTCAACCACCGTTTTAAAAATTCCCATAAATCATAAAATGGCTGCTCAGGCAGTTCAAAACAAAGAAGTTCTTGGGACAGATAGATGCACAAAATCTGTGGCCCCACGACAACATGACTTGGGCCCAAAAGTTCTCATTGGAGAATGAATTGAATTTCCACCCTACATTCTTATCCCTTTTCTAAAAATTTTCTCCTTTCATTTTGCCCCTTTCTACCTAACTTCTTTTTCTTTCATTTCGACCATCGAGTTCGTTGTTTCGAACTCATATCTCTTTAATATATTTTTTGACACCTTGACACGTGATTTTCTATCTTATTTCGAACGCTTTGATTCGTCAAGATGTCGAAATTGTATTAAGCAAAAAGTTAAAGAGAGAGTAATTTGAGCAAACAAATTTCAATTCTCAATCAGTTTTGCTACAAGTACATTAAATTTGACATCGTTTGATGTAGAAACACTTTGAGTCATTGATTTCAACAACACTTATTTAAATCAATGGCACAATTTTTATACATCACACAATGTCATCCAAGAATGTACAACTAACGTAATTCATTCTCAATTCCCATCCAAACGCCTCTTTTTTCGTCTATGTTTGTGTTTGCAATAAATGTAGAGGTGACAAATGGATCGAGCGGCTCCTCGACTCTACAGCTTGACTCGTAAAAGCTAGACTCATGGGGCATTCGGGGCCGTCAAAGTACGGGCTAGGCTCGACGAGCCACAAGCCTGATCACGAGCTAAGCACGATGAGCGAGGCTCGTGGCTCGCAAAGTACAGTGACCGTTGGGTCACTCCTTTTAGTTTTGTAACCGTTTGAAAACAGTCACAAAACTTTGAATTGATTTTTTTTATCTATAAATATCCCCTCATTCTACAATATTTTTCTCATAACAAAATCTATAATCTCTCTTCTACTCTGTACAATCTCTTCTCTATTCTCACGATAAAATTTACAATTATTCCACTCTACTCTCCACTATTATATTACAAATTTACAACCCATTAATCCATCTCGCGATTCAAAGTACGAGTAGCTATTGAGCTCGCTTCCTCAAAAAACTTCAAGAAGACTAACCTTCAAGAAGGTTTTTGAGTAGGTGGATCAATAACTAAATTAAACCTATAATTTTATATACGTCGAACTTGCATATTGTCCATGTCATGTACATGATATTTCATTTTATCTTATAATCAAAATTTGTTATTTTTTAAATAATATTTTGATTCTAAAAAAAAAGAATTATACACATGATAAGTTGTTCGTGTACAATTTTAATTCCACATTCTCGAAAAAAAGTAACCAATCCCAAACTCGAATAAAAGAAGAGTTATTTTTATTTTTAATTTGAACACAAAAAAAAAAAACTTCGTGGGCTCGGCTCGTGAACACAGGTGCCCAGGAGTCAAGCTGAATATATACTTAACTCGTTATGCCGACTCGACTCGATCTATTGCCACTTCTAAATAAATAGCCTGTGCAATTGGGGATCCTTTTAGAGGTAAACTAGTGACCGTGAAACATTTTGTTGTATTTGATTTTTTGATAAATATAATACTGAAAAGAATCGGATGACTAAACAAAATTGAAAAAAAAATAAAAAAATAGGGTTGCTGCCACGTAAAGTGGCTAGAACACAATTCATCTCTAAATTGGAATGATCGAACAAACATGTGAAAAAAAAAAAAAATAGCGTTGCTACCTTACGTAATGTTATTAGTCGACGTATAAAATTATTTTATTACAAGAATACGTGATTAAAAATGAATTTAAGGAAAAACAATTTTGAAAAGGTCAAAATCAAACCCAAGCTTAATAAGCTCCTGTTTGGGCTATATTTTAATTTGATATAAATCAGATTGGGGATGATTTTACCACTATTTGTCTATCATTATTTCATAATTGTTTTTTCTCAAACTTATTTTTCACCATATATTTTCAGAATAAAATATTTTGTATGTAAATCCAAATTTTTTATCTCAAAATTCACTATTCTGAAACTCATTTTCTACTTTAATAATAGACGTTAACATGCTTAGATTTACTTGTAGTTAATTAAATAATTGTTGGAATACTTTGATCTTTAGAAAAGTGTTCTTTCAATTTAACTTTTATTTGGTGAAGATTAAAATCAGATTTTTAGTGTCTTTTGATAAAAATTAATAAAACGTACGATTGAATAATTGTAGATTTCATGAAATATATGGTTAAAATTAATTGATAACTTTAACTTGATAAAAATCTTGATTTTAATCCCACAAACATTGGCTTAAAATCAAGAGTTTATTAGTAAGTTCAAAAGGAGGAAAAAAAGAAGAAGAGAGTTTCCTAGTTGATAAATTTAAAAAATTTAAGATTTCTTATAAATACCTTATACTACATTATTCGTCCAGGTTAATATGCATCTCTCAAACGAAGCCATTCATCGGCACATGGATAAGCTCATGTCTCATTTTAAAACGGGCCTGAAGCATCCATGGATCGAGTCGGGAGAAGCTAAGCTTGCAAGTCGAGATTTAATTTGTAACTTGCTCTCTTGTCAATAGACTTCGTTCCACTAGTTTTTCAGTCTTGTTACGATTCGATGGCTTTGCCACTCTAGGTAAAATGAGATCATTATGGCCCAGGCCCTTGTCTTTAAGGGAGCATATCACCTGACCCAGATTAAGGCATATCATCTGACCCAGATTAAGGCCTGGTCACGATTCTATTGGCTCATTTTAAAACCCTAGGCCATTTCAACACTAAAAAGCCCAATCGCCAAACCCTAGCTTCAACTGCAAATCCCTAATCACGTATAAAGTTCGCTAACAAAGTCATCTAGGGTTTACGCTTCGCAGAGTACGCACTTTATTTAAAACTCCTCAAGTCTCCATCTTTCCTCTCTGTGTGTGTAAACCCAAAATGGCGACTCAGATGAGCAAGAAGCGAAAGGTGCCCCCGCCGATCCAATCTATGCGTACGACATTTATGTAAGAGGATTGTTTATAGTTGTAATTGATTGGTATTTTGAATTTGACATTGCAGTTTGTCGCTGATGGAGTGTTCTTTGCTGAGCTGAACGAGGTTTTGACACGTGAGCTGGCGGAGGATGGATACTCTGGTGTGGAAGTTAGGGTTACTCCTATGAGGACTGAGATCATCATCCGCGCCACTCGCACTCAGAATGTTCTCGGTGATATCGCATTTCTACTTTTTGTTGTTTTTGCTAACATTTGATGTTTTGCTTTAGCTTATTTCAATTCGCCATTGTTCTTATGGCTTACAACAGGTGAGAAAGGGAGGAGGATTCGGGAGTTGACATCTGTAGTTCAGAAGAGGTTCAAATTTCCAGAGAACAGTGTGGAGTTGTATGCCGAGAAGGTTAACAACAGAGGGCTTTGTGCCATTGCTCAGGCTGAGTCCCTTCGATACAAGCTCCTCGGAGGCCTAGCTGTCAGGAGGTAACCAATCAACTCCTTTTCAATTATTTCTTAGTGGTGAATGTAATCGGGGACTTATATGTAACATAACTAACAGAAATTATTGATGAAATTCTCGTAATAATAATGATCTTCTCGTTACTTCATCATTTACATGTCCCATTCACATGTAAGTTTTGATGTGTAAAACAATGGTGTAGAACTGTTCATTAACATCATTTGATGTGGATACATCAATTTGAAGTTTGATATAGCATTTAATTTGTTTTGCTAATTAAGTTTCTGCTTTGAATGGTAAATTAATTCGTTTTTAGAGGTTTAGCTGGTTATGAGACACTATTGTAATTATTGGCATGTCATCAACAAAGCAAATTGGTGCTTTTTTATACCAATTTTGTGTCGGATGTTGACTAGAATAATGTCTTCCTTGTGTTATCACATCCTCGTGAAATGTGTTTATGTTCATGCAGTAACCATGGGGAGGACATCAGCAATTTGAAGTTAGCTATAGCATTTAATTTGTTTTGCTAATTAAGTCTACTGACTGGTAAATTAATTCGTTTTTAGAGGTTTAGCTGGTTATGAGACACAATTATTATTATTGGCATGTCATCAACAAAGCAAATTGGTGCTTTTATACCAATTTTGTGTCGGATGTTGACTAGAATAAAGTCTTCCTTATGTTATCACATCCTCATGAAATGTGTTTATGTTCATGCAGTAACCATAAGGAGGACATATACTAAAGATATATGTAAATGTTTTACTTGAACTCTTCTAGTTCTCTAAAGTTAAAATGTGCATGTGAATATATTATTTTAGACGATTAACCTGTCATCTATAAGGAAAATAGGACATTTCAGTGCCTTGTTTGTGTCGGAAGATGACTGTATCAATCCTGCTTCTCCAAGAGACTTTGCTATTGATTTGTGTACTATTTTACACGTTAGTTCTCGGGTTGCTAAATTTTTGAAATTAAATCACTAAATGCAATTAAGTCCTTTTTACCTTTTCTATTTTTGAAGTTACTCCGACGTGGACACTATTCTTGCTCAGTGTTCTGTGTTTTATGATTTTTGGTATTTGTTTTAGCTATCGTACCCTGCTTATACCTTTGGCTCATCTCTGACTAAAGTTACTAGGAATACTACATACAATTGCAACTTGTACATTTTCTCGAAAACCAGTTTTCACCGTTTAAATCTTTGTATGTCTGTCTGGAGCTTCTGCATCTTTATTTTTCGATGAAATTTTTTTGAAATGAAGAAAATGAATATTAAGATTTGCCACGTTCATGAAGATTGATAGCACTCTTTTTACTTGGCCACCTCGTTTCACTTCAGCACCTCATATGATTTTGGCTATCCTCAGGGCCTGCTATGGAGTTTTGAGATATATTATCGAGAATGGGGCTAAGGGTTGTGAGGTATGCTCTCAATGACACTTGATTTTGATTCATTGGGTTGAGTCTGAAAACTAATATAATTGCCTAATCTCTATTTAAAATAGGTCATTGTTAGTGGAAAACTGAGGGCTCAGCGTGCCAAATCCATGAAGTTCAAAGATGGCTATATGATTTCTTCTGGTCAGCCCGTGAAAGAATACATCGACTCTGCCGTCAGACACGTTCTCCTAAGACAGGTTTGTTTCTCCATCTTGCTTTTCTGTTTTGAAAGAAGCAGCATTTTACCAAATTCTATCCCACTCGTGTTTTTTATCCTTCTTATTTATTGGGTTTGGCAACTTCTAAATGTGGTGGTTTATTCAGGGGGTACTTGGAATTAAAGTGAAGATAATGCTTGATTGGGACCCCAAGGGAAAGCAGGGTCCAATGACACCTCTTCCAGATCAAGTCACAATTCACCCTCCAAAGGAGGAAGAATACATTCGGCCAGCTACAGCGCCCGTGGCAACTGAAATTGAAGTGGCAGCAGGAGGAATGTAGATCATCATTTATTTGAAACGTTCTTTTTAGATCAATGTTTATTTTACATTTCTGCATTTCTTTTATCTGTTCTTTCTGAGGATGCGAACTGTAGAAACATGCTCTCGGCTTTTAGAATGGATTTTAATTAAAATTTAAAACTACTAGTGAAATACATGTGTTGTTTTTGTGTGTTATCATGTGTACTTGTTTAAATTCAAGCCCAAGCTCTAGTATCAAAAACGGAAGATGAAGAATTTACTTCGTAGTTTACTGCCCACAATGGACTAATCTGATCATTTTTGTAACTTTTAAGGACTGCTTTGAATTATAGTTATAATTATATAAAATTGATTCTTTGTGAAAAAAAAAAATGTGCGGAAAAATAATTTTGTTGAGGAAGAAATGAAGAAAAAAAAAAGAGAGCAAAAACAGAAGAAATCTAACCGCTAGAAGAGAGAAATATTAAATTTTTTTACTGATGAAGTAAGATTCATTGAGAAAAAATTGAAAGAATTGTGGAAGTCTCGAAATCTTGGGTTGTAAATGAAAGATATTTTTTGTGATTTTGACGCACCCATGAGTTTTACATACTTTTAAAAAGTTTTATAGTAAATAATCTTAAACTTTTATGGAGACTTAAAAAGTCTACATTCAATAAATTCGAAAATTTTAAATTTCTAAATTTAATTCACCCTCCTTTCTTAATGGATAATAAACGAGATATAAAATTAGTGGAGTAGATATCCTTACTAGATCACTTAAAGGCACACTTGTAAATATTTTAAAAAATAAAAATAAAATTGTAAAAGAATTCTATTAAACGAAAACAACACATATTTTGATTGCTCGTGTTGAGTCTATATGATCCTATTTTGGCTATAGAAGGTAGATCTAGTGAGTTACGGATCGGGATGCAATAATCAACTTATCTACACCACCCATTACTTATTCTAGATTGATTACACCATTCACACGTAAAATATATTTAAGTCTATTTGGTAGTGATTAAAATTAATATTTTAATTTAAGTAAAAGTCAAACAATTAATTTCAAACATATATTTCATGGAATTCACAACTTTTTAATCATATATCTCAACAACTTTTTATTAAAATCTACTAAAAATTTGATTTTAATTCCTATCAAATAAGGGCTTAATATGATTATTTTCTTGTTAAATAAATAAAAGGAAAAATTACCGCCACAGTATTTTAAGCAAATTTATGTTTTTTTTTGTTTTTTTTCTTAATTTTAAACAAATTGAAATGTTTGGTAGCGTGGCTACAATTTTTCCTAAATAAAATAAAATCACAGAAGAAAAGTCTCGATACTTTGAGGAGTATCGTGTAAATTGACTCTCTGGCGATGGCGGTTCCACCTGCCTTGTTTCTTGCTTTCCCAAATTACCCTTCAGCCTCTCATAAATTACATCAAAAAATCCCTCTTCAAATCCCCATTCTATTCAAATCCTCCCTCAAATTCCTCTCAATTTCACTTCCAATTTCATTTCCCCTCCAATTTTCCACTCTCTCAGGGTTTCCATTTTACCTCCCTCGCATATTAATCGAATTAACTGACTCTAACAGAATGCCGGTATATTTAACTGCTAACGCGATATCGGCGATTAATGGAGGCGACGTGAACTCGAAGCCGCTGGTGCAGGTGGTGGACATCAAGCTCATAGGTTCCACTCAGGAACGCTACCGACTGCTCATCTCGGACTCGGTGTTGACGCAACACGCGATGCTCGCAACTCAGCTCAATGACCGAGTCAAGTCCGGCCATGTCCGTCAAGGATCCGTTGTTCAGCTCATTGAATACATTTGCAGCAATGTCCAGAATCGCAAGTACTGTGCTCTTACACCTGCTAAATTTTTTTTCTTGCTGTTCATCTATGAGTATGCAAAAAAAGAATTCGTATATTTTTATTTTTCTGTAAATAAATTATCGTGTGAACTCCATGTTTTGAGTAGAGTGCATGTTGGTGACTTACATATGTTACGTGCAAAGGAAATATATGTTTTATTTCTCAATGTAAATTATCATGTGTCATTGTGTTTTCTGCAGTGTGCATTTTTTATGGTTCATATATGCATTTTTTAGAGTAGCTTTCTATCTTTGCATATGTTTTATCATGTGAAATTGTGTTTTCTTCAGTGTGCAGGCTTTACGTTTTTTGGTAGGCTTTCATATTATGACTGTAGAGCGCATTTATGAAGTTGTGCAAGTGAGTTCTATATATAGAGAGGTTTGCATGTTCAATATGCATGTGAAAATGATGAAATGTGGAGCTGTACTTTTTTGGAGTACATAGTGTAGAAAAGTTTACTGAGAATGATAAAAGGAGTCTATGTATGATAGGTCCCAGTCAGAAGCTGATATCATCACTGAATTTAGAATTCTCTTAGGTTGAGAATAAGACCACAATTTACTGAATTGATTGCATTCCTTTATTGAAATTGAAAGTGCGGTTTATATAGGCAAAGCCTAACAGAGCAGTAATGCAAAACAGAATAAGCGTGCAAAACAGAAATGTAAAACTGAATGCTAAACAAAATGCAAATAAATCTCTAGTGTTCTAGGCTTCAACAGGTTCAGGACTTGGGATTCTTCTTTGGTCCTCTGCTTGACCTTCGTGGTTTATCAATGTATGGCACAGCTGGCAGCAACAAGTGAAATCATTTTCATATGTGATTTTTAAATTTATTTCAATTAGCAGGCCTCTAGACAAGGGGGGTGTGTGTGTGTGGGTGGTTGTGTGTGCGCCTGTTATTATCAATGAGTTTTGAATGCTTAGAGCAGTGAGACATGGATACAAGCTGATTTCATTTAAATAAAAGTTCTGTCCTAATGATCGTACTTTATCTCTGTATTCATTGCACTGCCTATGGATGAATGGAGGTTGCTTAATATAATTGAAATAAAAATCTCCCAAAAATATAAAGACTTGTTGAACAAGTGTTATTTTGTTTTGTGACTGCTATTTGAGAAGAATATATTATATTGTAGAAACTGTATTATGTTTATTGTTCATCTTTGCTCTCTATTTTTGACTGGAATGCACCTTCCTTTTTCTCTGAAACGGTGCTTTAATTTGTGAAACAAAAATCGTGCCAAAAAAAATCACACCAGTACTTTTAACGACTGGAAAAGATCTTTTCAGTGATTTTTATCCTGAAAAACTTGTATTCTCATATTCTACTTGCAGGTGTACTTTTGTAGTTTGAGCAATAATCGAAATAGTTTTTCTTGAAGAATTTAGTGCCAATTCATTCTTGAATGTACAGATGTTTTTATGTATGTGTGCACACAAGGTGTTTGTGCATATTCACCGAATTTGGATAAAGATGTGAGATTGAGAACTCCATTTTCTTGGAAGATAATGTCTGATTAAAATTATATTGTTAGACATTTCTCGTGGTTGAGTTCCTGAATGATAGCCGAAATTTGCCTATTATGAAGTAAAAATATGCAAAAGGAATAAATGAATAAACAAAAAAGTAGGCAAAACCATAAACAAATAAGAAAAAAATGGATTTATGAAGAATGTGTTTGTAGTCATACTATGTGAGTTTAGTAAGTTATGTGAAATTTTTTTTTAAGGATTGTTCAGCCGCTTGAATGGTGAATTCTTTATTTTGTTTACCTGACTATGTATATTATTTGGGTGTTGGCGACACTGAATGCTAAGTCAGATAGATGTGTCCTTCTGTTCCGTATCTTCTTTTTAAGTATTTAGGTTTGTTTGACGGCACTAGTTGATGCCTGAAATTTAAAAGTAGTAAAAAATGATTTTACGTTCAGTTACTATTTTTTTAATTCAACTTCCAAGAGTTCATGTCATGATTTTATTGGTTAGCAAGTTTCTAGCATATGAAATGGATTCCAAACACGGAAGTGAAAAATTAAGCTACCTAATTTTTTAAATGTTTGGAATTTTATAGTATAGCTTTGAAAAGCATTCCAAAATTTCCATCAAATTAGAAAGTAAGAAGTACCTTGTATCTTATTTGTTTTCACGTGGTGAACTTATGACCTTGTATTCTGCTTGCAGGATTATTGTCATTTTAAACATGGAAACTGTTGTACCAGACTCTGAGATTATTGGGAACCCAAAAATGTTGAATGAATCTGATACAATGCCTCAGAAATCGGTGCCAGATAGGAGTTCAGGTTCCACACAATTGACCAACAATAAAAATTTAGTTGCTCAAAATTCCCTGCGAACCAATTTCAGCAAGGGTAACAATTCGAGCTTTCAAACTTCAGCCAATAATGTGCAGAATTATCCCACTATGGTTCAACCCCCTTATCAACCACCTCCTAGTTACAAAAACCATGGGGCAATAATGAAGAATGAGGCCCCAGCGCGCATCATCCCGATTGCTGCATTGAATCCTTATCAGGGTCGGTGGGCTATCAAGGCGAGAGTAACAGCAAAAGGGGATCTTCGTCGCTACAACAATGCTAGGGGAGATGGGAAGGTGTTCTCCTTTGACCTCCTCGACTCAGATGGAGGAGAAATACGGGTTACATGCTTCAATGCCATGGTTGACCGCTTTTTTGATATCATTGAAGTCGGGAAAGTCTACATGATATCAAAAGGTGGCTTGAAACCTGCCCAGAAGAACTTTAACCATCTGAAGAATGAATGGGAAATTTTTTTAGAGGCAACATCGATAGTGGATCTTTGTCCTGATGAAGACTCTTCCATACCAAAGCAGCAATTCTCATTTAGGCCTATTAGTGAAATTGAAAATACTGAAAATAATTCAATTCTTGATATAGTTGGTATCGTAGTGACTGTGAACCCCTGTGTCTCTATCATGAGAAAGAATGGAATGGAAACTCTGAGGAGAATACTGAATCTGAAAGATCAATCTGAACGAAGTGTTGAGTTAACTCTATGGGGCGATTTTTGCAACAGGGAAGGTCAGCAGCTGCATGAAATGGTAGAAACTGGGTTTTTCCCTGTTTTAGCTGTTAAAGCCGGAAAAGTAAGTGACTTCAATGGGAAGTCCATTGGAACAATATCTTCAACTCAGCTCTTCATAAATCCCGATTCTCCAGAAGCTCTCGCCTTAAGAGATTGGTTCGACCAAGTCGGCAAAGATGTTACCTACCAGTCGATATCTAGGGATGTTATGCCTGGAGGATCCAAAAATGAGATTCGTAAAACTGTTGTGCAAATCAAGGATGAAGGGCTTGGAAGGTCTGATAAGCCGGACTGGGTAACAGTGAAGGGAACTATATCTTTCATCAAGACAGACACTTTCTGTTATACAGCTTGTCCATTAATGATCGGTGATAGACAGTGCAATAAGAAAGTGACGAAATTGGGAAACTCAAGATGGCTTTGTGATAGGTGCAATCAAGAATTTGAAGAGTGTAGTTACAGATATCTTCTTCTAGTTCAGATTCAGGATCATACTGGTTTAACATGGGTGACTGCATTTCAGGAATCCGGGGAAGAAATCTTAGGTTGTTCAGCGAAGGAGTTGTACATATTAAAATATGAAGAGCAAGATGATCACAGATTTGCCAATATAATTAGGAATTGTCTCTTTACTGAGTTTCTTTTCAAGCTTAAAATCAAAGAGGAGATTTATGGCGACGAACAAAGGGTGAAGAGTACCGTTGTCAAGGCAGATAAAGTGAACTATTCAGTTGAGAGTAGATTTATGCTCGATTTGATTTCGAAATTTTGCACCCACTGAATAATGGAAGGAAATAAGCCGATTTGTTTTATGGTGTTTATTCTTCAGGAATTATTGACCCTTATAGTTGAGAAACGATGTCAAATTTGTAAGAGATTTTATTCATTTACTTGGCTGATCATACTATTTGTATCGCCTTGAAAATGTACATCATATCTGAGACACCAAATCAAAACTTCTACTCCAGTGTGGATGCAGTTGATTGTGAATCTTCATCAATGTTTCCCTTGCAAAAGAGTATTATATTACTTTTTTGCTTGATGTGTGAAAGGAATCGGGTAAATTACATGTAGAAGAATGTGTATTTGTGCACTCGATCAGATGAATGCTGATGTTTGCTTGCAAATCTGTTTTGTGATTTAGTTGGCATAGTATGGAATGAAAATTTAACCAATAAGCATGAATATGATATGAATACATTCGATAACATGGAAGATAGAAACATAGGACATCATTTTTCAGGTCCGCTTCACAGGATCAAAGTTGGAAACACCAATAATGGCCCCAAGAATTGCACCAAGAACGACTCCTCCAGCTACAATACTCAGCAAGAAGTTCTTGAGGGAGGGCGAAACACCAGATACGGCAGCCTCAGCTCCATCAGGAATAATCATCGAAGCAGTCAATGCAGCCGCTGTCAATCTGGTAAGTGCTTTCTCCTTAAGTGAAGCGTTAACTTCAAATCTTCCAACAGGTTTTGATGTTGCAATTGCCTTTGATTGCCTCACAGGTAATGGCTTGAAGAAAGAACCCATACTTGGATGCTGCTTTTGGGTTGCCCGAGCCAATGGCAGCGCCATAGATACTGCAGAAGTGGAGGCCATTCCTTTCTCTTCAGTTTCTTTCACTCAGGTGAGTTTCTTCCTCTAGTGTTAAATGAAATGCTTGTGTTATGAATATTGATAGCAGTGAGAGATGAGTGGAGAAAGTATTGGGATTGAGAGGTGGAAAATTAAGAGTATCATACTCTATGTCCGATGTGGCAGATTCTCCTATTGGTTGTGGTGGATAAGGTTATCTCATTGCAATTACCAGAAATCCAATATTAGATCAAGAGCCATTTTATGGCACTCGGATTTATTGATCTGGGTTATGAAGTGTTGTGAACTATGTTCTAGGCCACTATGGCCTAAAATTTTGGACAGTAGTTACACATGGTCCTCATGGGCCAGTCAACGTGTGTCTTGGGCTACCAATCAACTAAAACGGCCTGTGTCTTGTCTAATAGAAAGTTAGTTGGGCCGTGTGAGGATGTGTAAGCCCATATTCTGCTTTACAGCTACTGGATAGGGTATATCTTAATGAAGTTATACAATAAAATTGTTCAAATTTAAGCTAATCAGTTAAATGTGTAAGAAATGTTCCCAAAGTTCATATCGAGTGAATTTCCTATCAAGATATAGTGAACCGAACTTCAGAAATTCTGTAATTTTCAACATGTTTTTTTATTTAGCCTCTGTTTGAACCCCATTTTTTGTGAAAATGTTTTTGCAAAAAATGATTTTATTATTATTTTTTTGAGAATGTGATTAAACATATAGGAAGTCTTGAGTTTAAGTGCAAAATTATTTTGTTGGGAGAATATGTGATTGAAAATGATTTAAGAGATTAAGGCTCAAACAAGGGATTAGATTTTTGTATGAGCAGAATTTTGGCAAAATATTAACGCTAAAAAGATAAAAAATAAAAAAAAATGACAGGTTTGTCTAAGAAATTCATTCCAAACAGAGTTTGTTCAGAATAATTTCGTGTGTAAAATAGGGGAGAGAAATTAAGGTGAAGATCACAATGTGTTCTGGAATCTATAGAAGTTTTATGTATGTTTAGCTTTATTGGGTTCATATATGGAATCCAAAAATTAGATTTAGCCTGTCGTCACATAATTAATTAGATTAAATTCAGATCGTACGATATTAATCATGATAATTAAATAACATTGTCCTCGGATCAACGAAATATGCAAACACGGGTAATTAAATACACATAAGAGATTGCAATTTGCAAAACCCATCATTTGATTACATTGACTTTTATCTTATCTCAATTCATATTTATTAAAATTTTGTCTTCTTTTCATATTGATTACTCCTCAGACTGTGAACAAATTTTATTTGCTATAAAATAATTGGTTGATAGAAACCTTCTTTGCCATTATATGAAACTTCAAACCTCAATTACACAGACATTTTCATCAAGAAATCCCAGCATATCAAACCATGGGAGAGCCTCCAAGCCCCTATATGCAACCACCACACTCACCGGCACCAAAATCTAACTATACCGTGTTGTATTATGGCGTTTTCATCGCCGGGACAGCTGCAATTGTTCTTGTATTGTACAACCTCATCATCATAAAATGGTGCACGGATAACTCGCACAGCAGGCGAAGACAAAGAATAGTTCATGGCCGTGGAACTACCTCAACCCCAAGTTTTGGTGACCCTAGGATAAACTCGATGACAAGCTTCAAGTACAAGAAACATGGACTAGCACAAGATAAAGATCGAGGTAATGAATATGAATGTGTTGTTTGCTTATCAGTGTTTGAAGAAGGAGAAGAAGTAAGAAAGCTGCTGAGATGCAAGCATTCTTTTCATGCTCCTTGTATAGATATGTGGCTCTACTCTCACTCTGACTGTCCACTTTGTCGTTCCCCGGTTGAGCTACCAGTTTCTCATCAGAACATTACCATCTCTCCGTCGGAGAATTCTCGTGAAGGATTGCTACATGCCGGCGGAGTATGGTAGCGTTGTGCATAATGTCATGTGATAGCTGTATGTGGGCCAGCTATGCTTTGAGGAGATAAGGATAATAATATTCTTTCATATAATAATTTGGTATCAAGGGTGTCAAATTACTGTACAGCTTGTATGTGGGAATATATATTAGTTTAAAAGAGTCAACATTTCAGCTTAAAGAATGAAGAAAAATCGTTGGAAGGGTTGGGGAAAGGTCAGCCATTGTCTCTTTCTCTTGATTCCTCAATAGTTTACAAGAGAAAATCTGACGTACTGAAAAGAGAGGTTACCAACTTAGGCCAACCTCCTTTTCTCCTCTCAACTTTGGGTGTTCAAATTACTAGGATTTAGTTGATTTGTATCATCCACGGTAAAATTAACTGAATGGAAAGGCTAAAAAGTAACTATGTAGCCTATTCTAAATTTATTAACAACAAGGCTTAGTTTGTCAGCCTTGTACCATAATTCGAATGTTTTCATCATGTGATAAATAACATATCACGAACCCTTGAACTGAATTATGATTCCAAAGTTCCATGAGTATCAATCACCATCGACTGACTAGAGACCCGGTTGCATATATCTACCTCTGCTTTGATATAGCATGTCCCGATATGCACATTATTGAACCACCTTATTTAAAAGCGTCGACTTAGAAAGAACAAATTTGTTTAGTTTTATTATATCGTTGACGCGTCTCATAACATCTAAGTCGGATTCATTTTCATCGAAAGACCTCACACAGAATTTTCATAAATTGGTAGCGGCAAGAAAATTAATTTGGTACATTTGCACCTGATACCACACTGAACTACCCATCTAAAAGATTAAGTTGTTAGAGAGAGAGAAAAACTTATCTAAAACTACCAGCAACGTACTCAAAGCTCGAGAGACAATAACCTGCAAACGCTCATATGGCACATCTACCAAACAGGCAGGCATGCACAGGGCAAGCACGGTAAGTGAAAGATAGATAGCACGGTAAGTGAAAGATAGCACCTATTGGAGTTTAAAGCCATACTATTGAGGACAAAACAAATATAATTCTCCATTTTATATGTAAATTAGTTCATGATTAAGACACTATAAAAAGGGAAAGGAGTTGGTGTACTCGTTATTGAGGCATCAAGCTGTACCAAATCACGAGTTATATGATCATCTTCACAATGTTACAAGCCACATAAAATGCTTTTACACTAGAAAATTTCTATTTACAAGTAACTACATCTTTCTCAAATTGTCTAACCTGGCCTGCAGGTCACTGTCTATCCCACCGTCATCATTTCCTGTCGCTTCAGCTTGTGGAACCTTATTCTTTGCAGCCGGGGCAGCTACAGTGGAGGAGGGTGCATTAACAAGCTGCATTGATAGGAAAACGAATTCATCAGCTTGTTGAAGAGACCACAATGATATTAAGTCAAGAAGTGGACAATCAAAAGAGTGGAAAATATACTTCAGAATTAATGTCAATTCCAATCTCATCAAGAACTTGATTCACTAACTCTTCTGTCTCTTCTTCTTCCTCGTCTCCTTCCAAAGCATCGTCAATGGCATCTCCCATGACCTCACTAGTAAGTTCCATCTTCTCATTCTGCCTCTCAAATTCTTGCATTATTTTCTGCAAGTTTGGTAAATTCATCTGCCTGTTCATTTGGCCCATCGCCTTTGTGACACCTTTCATTGCCTCCCCCATTGCTTGTGTAGATTTCAACGTCTGAAAAGTGCAACTGTAGTTAATGAAATGACAAAAAAAGGTGCAACTTAAAACGCAGAAAATAGGTATGAAAATTGTTCACTGGTCAGACAAAACAATGCAAAATAAATTTGTTCTCTCATCATCTTGCTGAACAAGGATAGAAATCAGAATCATGGCCAGCATATCAAACCATGGAAGCCAATTGCGTTGTCCAAAACTAGTCAAATGAAAAACTATGATATAGTTTGCCGGATGGTATCCCCATGACTATGACACTGATCCAAATACTCTCAAACTTGTGGACCCATATGTAGTTAATTGTCCCAAGGCCAGTCATTAGCAAGACCAAATATTCAAATTCAAACCTTCTAAAATGAAGAACAAAATCATAAAACTCAACATACAAAAGGACTCAAGTGATTCATGAAAGAGATGATCCTGTGTGTGAACCTCTAAATGACCCAGACAAAACATCAAGGCACCTAGAAAATATCCAAATTCAAGCGGCCGCCAGACTTCCCAATTAAGAGGAGAAGGGGAATCAAATCAACACATACCTGGATTCTGAGGGACACGCCTTGAAGTTGCGATTTGAGCTTGTAAAATTTTTCTACCTGATGTCGTGTTCTGATAAGATCTTTGGCCATCACCTTGACAGCTCCCTGAAACAAACCACTTGAAATCAAACCTACCTTTGAGTACTAGACTCTCAAGACTAGTAACATTTAAAGGTAGGTTCAAACCCGCCTCCCTGATTTAGTTATCATAGAGATTTGCTTCCAAATATTAAGACTTTGTTAAAAGGTATGAATCATAAAATAGCAACCAAAAAATATCTCGTCAAGATAGAATGATTTTAACTAAACTAAAATATCTTCATGGGAGCGACCTGGGCATGATTACAATAAAAACAGATAGGACTTAGAGGAGGAAAGAGATAGTTATACAATGTAAGAAGCCACAAGGACATAATCTAGAGAAAACAACTTACCATCTGCCCTTGCTTTGCACTTTTTTTAATCTCCACAATCAGTTTCTTTTCTTGTGCTTGTAAACCCTGTCTCTCCCTCTCGATTTCCCTGATGGATTTATCAAGCATCCTCTTATTCTCCCGCAGGAGCTCTGAGAATTTTTTTGTAGAATTTCAAATGAGAAAGTGGCTTACCCAGAATATTAATGAAATTAATCGTGGTACATACATTCCAAAATAATATCACCTAACCTCAATTCTGAACATGATAATTAGTATGCTAACTCATTTATAATATCAAAAATACAGTAGTCACTTAGAATGGAAGCAAAAAGTAAAAGTGTAGTGGCTCACATAACTAACAACCAACTGTTTATATCCAGAAAATGCATGAATTCCAAAAGAGAAGTTTTTAAGTCATACCTAAGAATGGACAAGCCATTCCCACATTGGATTGCAAAAACATGAGGGTAGTGGGTGGGACAAACAGGATAGAAATTTGTTTGGTATCTTTCTTTAGAAAAACTGGTCAGATAATAGTCAATCCTATGGAAGGTTCACCATTCTTAGTTTTTAATGAACTTGTAGTTAAAATAGATCCTGCAGAAAAGTTTAACAGTCAGTATGGTACATCTTATTGAGCTAGGTAAAGTTTATTAGGCACTTTTATTTGCAAATTCAATAGCTGCTTGACAACATAGTTGCTTGTCATTCGTTTTATCATAAAAGAAAGCGAGAAAAAATAATTTGATTCGAAGTTTTGTCTAGCATCTACTCAATCCTATAAATTGATCAAAAAACTTCATTGTTCTTCAAGACAGAAAATCAAACAAATAAAATCTACTTCAGCATTAAGTCATTCCTCATCATCTACATAAATATGAACTCTCACCAAATATCTTAATCTTCTCATACAGGATAACCTTTGCCTTGTAAAGACCATAAATATCTCAACAAAAATGCCCAAAAGTGATTATTCAAAGGAACAATGAATTCAATCCATAATCAAAGAGTAACTCCTGAACCTTCTGTATTATAACACCTTAGTAAACCTAACAGTAATCAAATGACACCTTAAACTTGCCTTCACGAGCATAACACACAATTTCAATTTAAACCCAGTTATTTACAATCACCATCAACATAAAAGTTACATGACCTAACAAAGAGAATTATATTTGATAATCCGCATCATCAGTAATTTTAATGAAAAATTAGCTTTCTAGAATTCAGCTCTTGTTTACCCACTGATAAACAGATTACTCTAACCCCTATTTATATTCGATGAAAGAAACCAGACTTGTAGTTCATTCTGATCGAAATTATTAAACAAAAATCAACACACACACAAAAAATACGCAAAAAAAATAAATAAATAAATAAAAAATGATAACCACAACAGAATCCATAAATTTTCAACTTAAATTAGATGAAGTAAATAAATAAATAAAAAATTAATATACAGATCCACAGAAACATACCAGCGGGAGTCTTTTTCTTGCCAAACAGGAAACTCATGACGATCCAATGATTACTTCCACAAAACGATCAAAGAATAAATCAAATACTTCCACTACTTTAATTTCTGCGTAAAATTCAGATTATTCTCTGAATTACAATTTCAATTAGAAATTATTAAAATGCTGATTGTAAAAATACGGATGAATGGTCGTTGAAAGATACCATTACTTTACTTTATCCTACCGAAACGCGG
>CADEPD010006355.1:0-10510 GCA_902829195.1 Fraxinus dipetala | reverse complement strand
AATGCTTTCTTGCAAGTGTTTCAAAGAACTAATTCGATCTCAATCAAAATTAATCTTTATAAAGTTTCAAACAAAGATTTGAGTAGAAAAAAATTGACTCTTGAATGATTCAAACAGTAGGAATTGACGGTTTGAATAGACATTAAGAAAATATTCAAGAAGGTGTTTCTTGAATTGGAATTGGACATTTTTGAATTTGTAATCTTTTTTTACTGAAAAAATAGGAAATTGTATGTTGTTGGCAAATGTTTTCCGAATTTTCATTATTTTTTTCTCGAAAATTCAACTATGTACCAGTAAAGAAACAAAAATTGATTTGGATGCTAAATGAGCACACAAACAAGTTTTGGATTTTTTTTTTTTGGATTGGAGACTAAAAAATGAAGAACGTAAAGAATGAAGAACAAAAGACTCAAACAAAAAGGAAAAAGATAAATAGGATATAACATTGATTTTTGGAGCCTTGCTCTGATACCAAATGATGTGAACCCATGTAGCAATAGTAGCTACGAAACCCAAACAAGATTGATTCAACACAAGAAAATCAAGAAATCAACTTTTAAGCTTGATTAAAAAATATTGAGTCAAATAACTAACACAATTGCCGACAATAGGTTGACCCCGTGATTACAAGACTTAACAATCTCACTTGATTTGTTTGAAAGCCACTAGAAATATTCTTGATATGTTCACAATTAATTTAATGAAGAACGAGAAGAAATCAATATGCCTTGTAGTAAAATCTCTCAAATTGTGTGTTTTACAATAGAATGAGTCATATTTATAGGAACCCCATAAAACCTAATTAGAAAATGGAATTAAGTCTCAAAAAATATTAAAAAAAATATCATACAAGAGTTTTAACTAAAATAGAAGATTACAGGAAATTTCAAAAATTCGCAACGCAGTTTTAACTATGCGGTCGCATAGGCTAATGGCATGCAGTCTCATAGTTATATCTTGAACCTTCAAATTCGTTTTGGTATGGGGCTATGCGATCGTACCTCAAATATAACTTTGCATTTGCATAGTTGTCCAGAACAGTTTCCTCATCTGTTACTTGAACCACGTTGATTCATTTGATTTATTCTTCCAAGTCCAACAAGAAATTGTTGCTTGAACAAGCAATCTATTAGCTTCTTTGACTCATTTCGCTCGTGACATAGTCATATGCCCTTCCTCAATGATTAATAGATTATTGCCCGGACTTGCCCTCGTAACCAGGATCACATCAACATGTGATGGAAAATGTCACGTGGTATGACAAAATCAAACTTATTCGTTTACAATGAAACTATAATCATTTCGTTAACATGATCCGATCAATTACAAGATATGGGTATGTGTGTGATCATTGATGAGAACTTAGTTCCTTCGCTTGCACTATAGCTCCATTGTTATCACAGATCAGAAGCGTGTGATCAACAATGTTAGGAATTACTCTAAGTTCATTAATGAATTTCTTGATCCAGACCACAATCTTTGTTACTTCTAAAGCAATAGTGTATAAGGCTCATGCTATTGAATCAATGGTTAATTTCTATTTGGAACCTTTTCAACATATCGCTTAAGAGTAAAACAATATTTTGATTGAAATTTGCTATCATTCTAGTCAGACTAGAAGTTAGCATCAATGTATCAATGAACTTTCAGTTCATTTTCTCCATATAAAATTTTCTTAAGATTTTATCTATGTAAATTAGGATGAGTTAAAGCAATCATCTAAATCTATATATGTAGATCAAGTTGTTTCTCTCATATTTTTTCGTGAAAATATTATTTGAAAACCATGAATTCAATGATTGATCCAATTAATTAAATTTGGTCCATAAATTAATTAATTCAATTAATTAATTCGGGTTTATTAACAACCAACCCAATTAATTAATTGTATAGCACTTGTTAATTAATTAATTAATTGTGAATCTCATTTTTCTGGTTCTTCTTTTGTATGTGACCCATCAGATCCCGATCACGATGCCTAAATACGTGAATTATTATTTTGATCTAATCAAATGTAATAAATTAAAATATCTCTTTTAATTTATCACAAATTCACATTCGTCGTCCCAAATTGACATCTAGCAATGTGTAAGAGTAATACATGTGACGAAAAATATCACGTGGTATGATAAAATCAAACTTGTTCATTTACCATGAAACTACAATCATTTCGTCAATATGATCCGATCAATTACGAGATAATGATAAATGTCAATCTCAATTATCGATCATATTTTTCATCTTACTATTAAGTCAATATAAGACGAAAATTCTTTTTCGACTTATGAATAAAATTTGACCAATGATTTCGTTATTAACTTAATTGAATGAAATGTAGATTATAATCTCTTACTATCTAAGCTCCCATTTGACACCAATTAATTTCTCATTCTAATTCTTATTCTTCATTTCAACCACACATTCTCCAAATAAAATAATATTACACAAAAATAAAAATAAAAAATTCATCACTTTTCCACCACACATTATCCCATCAATCACTATTCAAAAACTAATTCTTCCTAAAAAAATGGGGGCCAAACACCCACTTAGTATTTTGTTTAAGCATGTCATCTAAAATGTTCGAATTTTAAAGGGTAAACATATTTATTTATTTAAATTTAATTTTTAATGTGCATGTAATGTAATTAGCCTGTATAACAGTTCGATTTGGACTAAATGTAGAGCGGGTCATTGAACCTCTAACAAATTTTCAATGGAGTCAAAATTTTAATTTAGTACATTCACGTCACTGAACTTAATATAATTGCAATTGTTGTCACTCCATCAACATCTACCGGTCAATTTAACATTTGTCGTTTAAAGCTAACTTATAACTCAAAAAAACACTCGTGAAAACATTGCGTTTTTGAAACCAATTTGACATTAAACTCAAGTTACAAAACACGGTTTCTAGCCAAATTTTTAACATATAAATCGTGTGTTTTAAAAACATGAAGTGACATGATCGTGATTTTTGGAGTTACACATTGAGTATCTGATTTTAACGTTAAACAATGAGAAGAGTTAACGGAATGACTATATTTGTACATAAATTATATTACAGTGATTTGGTAACATCAAATTGAAGTCCAATACCCTCCTATAACTTCGCTAAAGTCCATAATCCGTTAATTTTTGTCCGAAACTTTACACGTAGACGATTTTCATATGACAACAAAATTTGAACTCGTGAAGTCTTCGACTATGAGAGAGAGAGAGAGGGCGAGCAATTGGGCAGTTGACGTTATACATGGAATCTGAGGGCATAAAATGACTTGGTGTTGAAACTCGAAAGTCGACCCAGTTTTAGCGACTTCTTTTACAAGTTATTTCCAGTCATTTATGGCTCCCAAAAGCTAACCAGATGAGATGAGCTTGCTACTTGTGCATTCGAATAACTTTTCTTTTTAGTAGTCAGCACAAGATTTGCTTTATTCATCCAGTAAAAATAAAATAATTCTATTATTCTGAAATCTAAAGAACCGTTGGTTGATCCAAAGGGAAAAAAGGGTCAAGTCATTGGATCGATCACCACACCCATATACTCAACCTGTTTCAGCATATCGTGATTGGGAGATGAAAAGTGTCCGGTCATTTATACATATAGAATAAAATCTCCATTGTAAAATATAGATCTTTTAAGCACTATTTAAAAAGATTACAACGATTAACATTTTTTCATTAAAGTGATAGCTGAAAGGAATCCCAATCCAATTGATAACCTAATGTCCAACTAATTTTCTCGACACTTGGTGCGTCTTTGGTACTTGTTGACGCAGTAGATCGTCGACGTCCAAGTCAATTTGAAATATAAAGGAAGAATCAAGATAATTGATATGAACGACGGTTTGCCCCTATGTAGTTTAGCTAAGAATTAGTTTTTGACGAAAGTTTTGATCTTATAAAATGTATGATTGAAAATGAGGATCAAACACGACTTTTTTCTCCCTTATAAGATGATTTGGATCACTATGCTTGTTTTTGAACATGATTTCCTCTATGATTGTATAGTGCAGTCTAACAGCTAGTTAATAAAGTTTAGTGTCATCCAAACTCTCCTTCTAAACGTGTCAAGAGTCATAATCATTTCTTCGTGGACCAATCCCCACTTTTACCATCACTTTGCTTTCAAGCTACACTTATATAATGAAGATATCCTTTGAAGTAGCATTGCACATATCACGTAGAAATGTACCAAGAGCTTCTCTAAGAACGCAAATTGAAGGACTTTAGTGAATAGATACTCGGGGTTCAAAATTGGTCTTCAACACAATACTACATATTTAGTGGTTAAAATAATAAAATAGCCATTGAAATTATTTTGTAACATATTGAAATAAGCTCCCAAACAGCTCTTAACCTTGTTCGAAAAATCGATTATCAAAGTACGTCTCGAAATTCCGTCAAACTGAAAATAAATCGTTTGATTATCTCCCAATCACGAAATTTGTACAGTTGGACCCTGAGAAATTTTTTTTCCCTTTATATTTAATAAATTAATGTCTGAAAACGTCACTAACCCCAACTTTCGTGGACTGAGCGTAAAATACCAAATAGCCCTTGAAATTGTCCAAACTGAACCAAGATGTTCTTTTATATACTCAACCTCAAAAAATAATATATGGCATGAAAAACCTCAATTCATAAAAAAAAAAAAAATTGAATTACACTTTACCTAAAGTTTGCCAAAATCGAAAACTGTTCCTCAAACTTGTGAAACTTACAAAAATGCTTCTAAACCACCTGTAATCATCCTCAAAATTATACTTCATGAAAATAATAAACATGTAATTTTCCTTAAATTGCAGTTTAGTCCATGAACTTTTCAAATATTGTGATTGAGGCCCAAATTGCTTTCATAACATATTAACTAGTAGATCTTATCATTTATCATTCACCGATTAAATCTTATTTCCCAAAATTTCCACTTTGATTTTTCAAGAATTGAAAGAATCTAACTAGATCCTCGAATTTTCAAACATTGCGCTCAAGTCAGTGAAAATTCTGAGGTTTAACAACCCTACTATCTTAAAATAATTTCGTCCTCAAAATTGCTTTAGCTCCAAAATAATCTTTGAGTAGAAAATCCTCGCCTCCCACAGTCTTTCAGCTATAAGATTTCTTGGCATACTTCGTAGCACATCTTTCAATTTATAAAACTGTTAATTGATGAGGTAGCAATAACATGTTAAAATTATTGCATAAATTGGGTTTTATAGATCTAATTGCCACTTCTGACCTAAATTCGGGGCTATATTTCTCAATCATCGGACACGATTTTGGTATCGTGTCAAAAAATTCACGACCAACATACATTAAAATAAAAACCGTCACACAGTGGACTTAAAATAACTAGCCAAAGATGACTACTTAAAATGAGTTTAGCATGTTAAACTCCGATATTAATATAAATAAGATTCTATTTGCAGTCGATTGAGACTCGTCTAATTTGAATGATTAAATATAAAAATTTGACGGATTTTTGAATTTTGTGAATTGAGAATTTGATATTTTTTGAATATGTATATTGTAGTTTTTGATATTGAAACAAAAATCAACTAGTGACAATTTTGATATTTTGAAGAATTGCAAGTTGTGACTCAATTAGTGTTTTAACTTTTAAGGTATATGTATCGCACGTTTTTGTAGTTTATTGTCATTTCATTTTCGACATTCAATTCAATGTATTGTATTAAATATGCAAATATAAGGTAAGATTTATCATGTCTCCATTTTCATTCTCCTCGTACCTATCAAAGTCCTCTTTTGCCGTAGCGCAAAACAAGGAATTCAAGCAAAAATCTGAAGAACACGAATTTTGGAATCCACCAAATTATGAAAATTAAACTCACGAATTTTATTAGTGAAAGATAATAAAAAAATAGCAAGATAACCCTTTATTTATAAGGGTTTATATGAAAATCTAATCTAATAGCACTAAAATTAATCAAAATCTAACTTGAACAAATTAAAATTAAAAAAGAATTCGAAATAAACTAAATGACAAAAATAACGCTAACTTTAAAAATTAGTTTTTCGGTCTTAAACGAGCTTGTATTGTCATCATCTTTTCGAAATGTTATTATGAGTCCAAACAAAATTTGAATGCTCTCTTAGACACTATTATTTTTTCCTCATTTTAATCAAATTCTTCAACAATATATTCTACCATAGTCCCTTCTACATCCGAAGAACTCAATCCTAAGTTATAATCTAAATATAAAGGCTCATCATCTTTATAAAACTCATACAAATCTGTCACATTGAACATTCGAGAAATACCCATAAAAGCTGCTAAATCAATAATGTAGGCATTATTGTTAATCCACCTAAGTATTTTGAAAGACCCATACTTTCTTGGTTTTCAGCTTGTTGTAAGTACCAATTTGAAATCTCTCATTTTTCAAAAACACCATCACTGAATCTCTTCCCTGAAATTGTTTGTCTCGTTGATGTGAATCCGCCGCAGCCTTATACTTTGCATTAATCTTCTCCAATTTCTATTTTACTTCATCACGAACTGCTAACACCTCTTCTACTAGATGTTCAGTAGCAACACTCGCACTGTAGGCAACTTCACCAAATCTACAACATGGTAAGGAACTTATGTATACACAATAGCAAAAGGAGACTTATCGTAGCACTATGAACTGCTCTGTTGTATGCAAACTAGACCTAAGGTAATGCAAGATCCCACTGTTTGAGCTTATTTCCACAATCACTTCGAACCACCAATGGTACGGTTAGTGACTTCGGTTTGTCCAACAGTCTGGGGATGGGCAGTGTTGCTTCGATTCTAACTCGTTCCAAACAACTTCCATAATGTAATCCAAAAGTGTCCCACAAACTTTATATCCCGATATGATGTGATTGACTTGGGAACTCCATGCAATTGATCAACTTCCGTGAAAAATAGTTTGGCAATATGTGATGCATCTGAGGCCTTCCGACAAGCTATAAAGTTAGCCATCTTGAGTACGAGGTACTGCACACTGACTCATACTCTCCCTTATGAATCATTTCCTCCACAGCTCCTCAATTTGCTCCATCAATATCTCATTCTCATTTGGACTCATTCGGTAATGAGGTAAATTTGGAAGACTAGCCCTAGGTACCAAATTAATCTGGTACTAAATATTCCTCATAGGAGGTAACTCATTTGGCAATTCATCGAAAACCAAATCTTCAAATTTTATCAATATTTCCTACACTTCAGACGGAACGCCCTCATCTTTCTTATTTGCTATAAAAAGCGCCTTTTTTTACAACTAGATAAAAATATTCAGATTGCCTTACAGAATCTGCAATGTCCTTCTCATCACTTGTAAGGGTCAGAAAACTCTCAGTTCGTTGTTGAGTGGAATTCTCCTTCTGCTTGAGAGGAACCATATGTCCCATGTAAATAGCACCAAATTGTCATGCCCTTTGAGAGTTGAAACCACATCATACTGCCATGGGCGACCCAACGGCAAGCATTCATGTCTATGACTTCACATACAATTTCATCATTATAATGCTTATCAATGGAAACATGTACTTTGTAAGTCTCAGTGACCCGAATGGAAGGACCTTTCTTTACCCAACCAAGGGAATAAGGATTAGGTTCGTTCTCAATTGGTAATTTTAACAACTTCACCAACATCTTCGATACAAAGTTGTGACCGAAAAATGCAGTGACGCTGCCCTTTCTCCTTAGGCGTCAAAAGGATCCAGTGTGATACCAAAGTAAGCCTCTCCATACCTTCTTCAACAGCAAACGCAACTCCTGCATACTCTTCTTCCATCTCAGTATCTTCTTCCCATCCACTGTCTCTGGCTTCACCAAATTGACCCGCTTTCTTTTTTGGGCAGTTGTTGGAGCGATGCCCAGTTTTGTGGCATCTATAACAATTATCTCATGTGGGCCTAGCATATGAATTTGCATGTTGAGGTGTGCTTTGAGTTTGACCTCTATTTTCAAATCGACCACCGTTGTCAACATTACTCCTATTAGAGTTGGCTAAAGTTTGTAGTGAAACCTTCCTTTTGTCCAAAGGAACTGACGATGATGGTTCGTCGGGTGAGAGAACTCTCCTGTAAGTGGTCACCCTCTTTTTAGATTCCATCATATCAGCCTTTGTCGCCATATTAATAGCTTTCTGCAATGTCCAAATATTCCGCAACTCAATTCTATCTTAAAGAGTCACCTTCAAACCACAGGTATACTTGGCTATCCTCTGATATTCGGATTTTGACAGATTATTCCGCTCTGCCAACCACATAAATTCTTTTGTATAGTCTAATACTGTGCAACTACATTGCGTGCATCCCAGGTACATATGATACAAAATATGTTCGTAATCTGCAGGTAGAAATCGACCCATCATACACTACTTTATCTTTCTCCAAATCCGAATCCGACTATTTCCTTGTCTCCTACGAGTATTTTGTAATTGACCCCATCATACTGCTGTTATTGATTTCAAACGGAATGCCATCATCTTAACCATCTTGTCCTCCAATACATCTATAATTTCGAAAAATTGTTCAACCTCCATCAACTAATCCAAAAAGTCTTCGATATTCAGGTTACCAAAGAACGAGGGAATATTTGCCTTAATCCAATAATCATCAAAGGTATTTCGATTTTGATGATTACGTGGCAACACTTTGAATTCCTCTCCTAACTCCAAGTCACTTTCTTCTACTGCACGTCTCATATTATTTCCTCCCGAACTACAGGCTCATCGATCTGTTCATCGTTGTTTGCTTGTTGTTCATTCTGCCCATTGTTTCTAACGCCCCGTAGAAATAGTGTCGAATCTCTTGAATCTGAGTAGTAAGATCATCAAGCCGTCGTTTTGTTGCATTCAAATCCGCTCTAGTAATTAGTACATCACCTATGTTTATGAATCAAAGATATAGAGACTGGAAAGCCGACTCTGATACCACTTGACATAGTGCGAAACAAGGAATTCAAGCAAAAACCTTAAGAACTCGATATTTCGGAATCCATCAAATTGTGAAAATTAAACTCATGAATATTATTAATAAAAGGTAATAAAAAATCAACAACGAGATAACCCTTTATTTATAAAGGTTTACATGAAAATCTAGTATAATATGACTAAAATTAATGACAATCTAACTTAGACAAACTAAAATTAAAAAAGAATTCGAAATAAACTAAATGACAAAAATAATAGTAAATTTTTAAAAATTAAATTTTCAATCCTAAACGAACTCGAATGGCCGAAATAGACTCGTATCGTCGTACTCATTTCGAAATGTTATTATGAGCTCAAACCGATTGAATGTTCTCTTTGCACTATTACTTTTTTTTTCCAATTTTGATCAAATTCTTTAACAATACGTTCTACATCAACTTTAAAAAAAATCTACAAACCCACCCAACTAATTAATGATTAATCCTAGATGTCCCCTTCATTGGACACAATTTCACCTTTACCTTGTCAAGCCAGCAACACATCCATGTTCACCGAACGCATATTCAATTTCCTACATATGCACGTCGTCATCAACTAGGCTTTCGAAAATTTTAGTCCGCTCGACTAGAATTGCTCCATCTCAAGAAGCATGCAATTTTCGACCTACCTTTTCAATCATATGTTTCATGAAGCAGCAATATGTATACCTGTTATAAGTTTCAATGACAAATGATCATTATTCTCAGTAACCAATTGATAATAAATATTCAGGTCTATTATCACATCGACAGTTTGTATCCAAAACTTGAGGGTTTCAAAATATTTAAATTATAATTAAATAGAAATGTCAAATGAGTAATGAATAAATTGTTCGTACTTGTGAATTCCTTGAAACGTGCGAATAAAAAGTGACATAAATAATTTATAAACATGAGCCAAACATATAAGTTCAACAAAAACCCCTCATCATTGAAATGATATGAATTAACCTTGTCGCAAGTGTTTACGCCAATATCCAATGAATGAAAGACAGAAAATAAATTGATCAAAATAACATATGAAATATACCTTATTGCGTTCTCGAATAACTTCTCAAAAATTCATGACCGATGTTGTCGTAGAACCTACTTAAGTGTTGTAGAGGCTTTTGAGTGTAGATCGAACTCAATGAAGAAACATCACTGCTGGGTAATTTTTGCATCGAATTTGACATGAGACCCTTGCAATGTCAGGCAGTTCCACATCAAAGCAATTTGACTCACTCACTCGGGACTTGTAATCTGCTAGTTATGGACTCTTTTAACTTAAAATATATTGAAGGAAAAATAAATTATATCACATATATATTTTAATATGGTACTAAACATTCGTAGCAGGTCTTTTTGTAAGAAATACATATACTATGCACGTCCATACTATCACAGGTGATTTGACAAAAATGTCTTCTAAGCATTTTTTTTCATCAAAATCGTTTTGTTTCTTTTATTTTCACTTTGTCCACATTTTAAAAAAATGGTAAGTTTTCTCGTTCACTTGCGTGAATAGACACTTATTTCGTATGTGATACAACTACAATG
>CADEPD010006348.1:0-13769 GCA_902829195.1 Fraxinus dipetala | reverse complement strand
GGGTGAAGTTGACAAGCCAAGGGCCAAGTTTCGTGATAAGGTCGATGACCGAAATGAGTTGGAGCAACTTGATTCAAGTAAAGGAAGACAAAAAGTTCTGTATGTTAGTCTTTGGCCGTTCGGGTCAGTAAAGCGTGCCCACGCATTAAAAAAATTTCGCTTCAGCATCCGTTCGAGTCAGTAAGGCATGCTCATGCCTTAAGAAAAGTTCATTTCAGCATTGTGCATTATGCAAAAATTTCTTTTTTCGAATTTTTCTTATTTTACTAGGATTATAATTTATTGCAATTTTTTGTTATTTTAGTAAGTTAATTCCGGTACAATTAAGGTTTTAAACGTGTCCTATAAATATTTGGTTATTATTCATTGTAAGAACGTTAAGGCTTCTATTATTTTAAGAGATTAAATATAATTTGTGAGTTTTTTCCTCCATATTCTGGTGGCTTAGACTTATAATCTTGAACTTATCAAAATGTTTCGCAATCATTTTGTGGCATTCCCACTTCATGGTTCTTGTTCCGGGTAATAAACGAGTCTAATTTCTTACGCGTAATCTCGGTTCTTGATACGAGTAGAACAACGGGTCGGGTTAATCTTTGAGCGACGTGATTTCTAACTTTCTTGAGTTGGTTCCATTTTGTTCGTGGGTTCCCAAGATCAATTATTGATTGGGTTCACATCAATTTATTTAATGTTTACATAATAAGGAGATATCAAAATGTAAGTGATAAATTATTTGATTGTTAGGATTTTGATCTAATTAAATCTTGCAACATCATCTATTTGGTAAATCATTATATAAGTTACTATGTATATGTAACACAATCTTTTGGAGAGAGGTATTTAAAAAGGCTAGCCTGTTGTATCTAGGATTGTTGACAAATTCTTGCTGATTAAACCGTGATGTATTTGTTAGTCGATCACCCTTCAATGTAAAGACCAACTACAAATTATCTATATTTTCGACTCTGAACCAAAAACACTTCCAAGTGCGCTTCAAATATATTTATAAATTTTGAGCTTTCTATCTACCAAACATACACAATTCCAACTAATCTTATATTTCCCAAACAACTAAGCAATAATATCATACTGAACAATGATCGACTTCAACAAGTTTATCATTTATGTCAGAGAGCGTATTGGTCGAGCCTTGCCTTAGTCTTGTTCACCTTACCTTAAACCATTCGTGTTTGATAATTGATTATTGTGCATGCTGGCTTTCCATTGCCTTTTCGGGGAATATTATCAATATTATTAAAATCGAACTGAACCCAATTAAACCTAAAAAACTACTTTACCATAAATCATCAAAACTTTTATAATCAGATTCCGATGTGGGATTTAGAAATGTAAAGTTTGTACAGTCCACTAGTAAATAATGTTTCTATTATAAAAGTTGAATAAATTAAAAATTAGCAGTTTAATTATTAGAAAAAATAATCATGTTGGTGTCAAGTATTTCTCTTTAAATTATTATTTTTTCCTTTCATTTTCAATCCAATTTACTTGATCTTTCATTTAACTTTATTACATTAACACAATAAAATACTATATTAATATTGAACAATTTTTATTACATTAACACAATAAAATACTATATTAATATTGAACAATTCACCATATGACAAAATAAAAATCAAATGTGCCCAAATTTAATCTTTAACAAGTGTTTTAGTCCGTATACATTATTAATTTAATTTTGTCAATTGTTGTGGTACATAAATTATATGTCCAATTTACTATTTATTTATTACATTCGGTTCGACCCCATTCGATCCAATTGAACCTTTCGACTATCTTTTTCGGATCATGCCTGAGTCCATTTTTTAAACAGTGTATTTCCTGTACATTCCGACTTCGAATGCTCCCCATTTGGTGTCCTGCTGTCACCTTCATGCCTTAAATATGTACACTCACTTCACACACCAAATGTACTCAATTGATTTGCACACTCTCTTCTTCAATTTCTTCCTCAATTTTGCACCAAAAATCCACACTCTTTTGGCTCTGTATTTGTATGGCAGCTCGCTCGTTGGCTTTTGAGGTGGCTGATCTCTGCTTAGGCAAGCCGCCGCTGCGTGCCCTTCCTCTTTCCGCCACCGTCGTTGATGCCTTGGCGGCGCTAAAAGAGGCGGAGAATAATTTCGTCAGTGTGTGGAATTGTGATCACTCTAAGAGGGATTTAAATGCCGGCGATGAAAACTGCGTGTGTATAGGGAAGGTTTGCATGGTTGATATAATTTGCTATCTTTGCAAAGAAGAGAATTTATCTTCTCCAGCTTTGGCCTTGAACTCCCCTGTTTCCGTTTTGCTGTCAAAAGTTAAGGGTCTCGTGAGGCATGTGGAGGCTTCTTCAAGGTAATTGGTTAATTACAATTCTCTCTCCCTCTTCGAGGTTTTTCGAGGGAAATTATTAATGGTTGTTATGGCATTTCTGTTGAACTGGACGGGTCTGAATCTTGAATTTATTATTTCAGTGCATTGAATTTTACCACGTGGGTAGCTTTTTGCTTAAAATCCTAGCTGAATTGCTTGAGCTGAGATTTGAATGAGAAAGACAAATTCAATATATAATGAATATTCTTAAATAAAAGCTAAAATCCACAATCTTTTATTTATCTGTTAGTCTTTTATGTAAATTTTGATTATTTTTGGATTCAGAGTAGTATCAGCTTATATTTCTTGGTGTTTGAGATCATCAGTTTCTCCATTAATGGAAGAATATATTAAATTGAACCATAGTAGTTTGTTTTCCATATTTAATCAATTTCTGTTTTGCTATTTTCCTTGTAGTTTACTTGAAGCCATTGATTTGATCCTCCAAGGTGCCCAGAATCTTGTGGTTCCTATAAAGAGCAACAACACAGGCAATTCAAAGAGAAAACAACTCCTAAAATCATCATCACAGAGTTCAATAGTTCACAATGGCCTCGAATTTTGTTGGCTAACGCAAGAAGATATTATGAGATTCCTTCTTAGCTCAATTGGCCTTTTCTCCCCGATCCCGACTCTCTCCATTGACACCCTTGGCATCATCAGCACTGAATTTTTGGCTGTTGGGTACCACTCCCTGGCTTCATCAGCAATTGGAGCCATCTCCCAATCTCTAGTGGACCAAACTTCAGTAGCTGTTGTTGATGATGATGGAACATTGATTGGTGAGATTTCCCCCTTCGCCCTTGCCTGCTGTGACGAGACTGTGGCAGCTGCCATTACAACCCTCTCCGTGGGGGAACTAATGGCCTACATTGACCGTGGAGGCCCCACTGAGGAAATTGCGAGGGAGGTCGAGGCGAGGTTGAAGGAAAGAAATCTAGAGGGAATGCTAGAGGAATTCGTGATAGAGTCCTCCGGTAGTACAATTCTCTCCAGCTCATCTTCTGACGAGGAATTACTTTCCCCTACTAGAACATTGTCAAGGTTGGGTCGATATACTAGGTCTACCAGCTACTCGGCGCGAATGGTGAGAAGGGCAGAGGCAATAGTGTGCCATCCTGGAAGTTCTTTGGTGGCAGTGATGATACAGGCTATCGCGCATCGGGTAAACTATTTATGGGTTATTGAAGATGATTGCAGTGTAGTTGGAATTGTAACATTTGCAAACATGCTGGAAGTTTTCCTCAGAAACTTAGAATCCATGATATGAAGAAAAGATCAGTTAGTTCCCAGTAGCGAGAGTTCTAACTTATTTTCATTGATGAAAATAAGAAGGGAGAAAAATACTGTGAATATGAGCCTTTACTTTGTGGTTTTTTGTAAAATGTGGTTTTGGATTTGCTGATTCAGAACCTGGCTGATTTCTTTTGTAATTTGATTTTGGAATGGTTGGTTTTGTATTAGAATCATCATAGTAGAAGTTACAAATCATGGAGTTTCGCTCTCAATTTATAATTAAAAATCGAAGAAATTATTATATGTTCTCTCAATTTATTAGATTAATAGAAGTATAAATGCATGGATTTTGCTACATATATATCAAGATTTAAATAATATATTACATAATGCAACATGACACTCTATCAGTTGTCTTTTTAAAACACAATCAACTTTTTCATTCAATCTTTTTCCCTCTATATCATTTTCGATAACCATTAACGTACATTTTTTATGTACAAGTAGCAAAATCCTAAATTGATATTTCAATGACGTTTGGTAGCAAATTATTTAAGGTGAAACATTTATTCACGTTATGAATTGCTATCAAGCAGTGGATTAAAACATAAAAGCCGTGGGTGCTTGAAAGCAAATCATACGTTAGTGATTCCTATTGGCTCCAAATTTCAATTCTACAATCAATTAAGAGGTAACACGATGTGTTAAGTTAGCTTATTTAAATGACATAATTTTTCAAAATAATAGCACTCCTTTAATGACTAAAGTAAAAAAGTGTCCACTTCAATTTTGTTAATGAAAAAGTAATCTTCGTGTGAGAAATATTTACTTCATCTTATTAAAAACATGCACTTTTACAAGTCATCTATATCCTACCCTTTTTGCTGCCCTGTCCCGTCCCTTCCAGCATACTCCAAGTCCTAAGGATATAGCTGGATGGGTGGAGGGAACATAGAGGTGAGAATTGGAGACGAGATTTAAATCTAGGCTATTTGCTGACGGGGGTTCCGATGAAAATTAAAAAATAAAGTTATTTGTTTCGCTCTTCAACTTGATTAAAGTAACTAGACTCATCTTACTAGGGTTAAGTTTTCAAGCTCTAGTATTATGGTATTTGTGTTGAGTATCATTCTATACATTAAGGATAGTTTTGGCGCACTGTATTAGATTAGATAAGGATTATTTCATATACGGTTCGCTTATTAAAGAATTAACTTGAGTCAATTTGCTTATCAACCTTAATCACATCGGATTAAGTTCATCTCAATAAGTTTAGACCATAATAAAACTGAATTGAATTGTAGTATGTATAAAACTACTTAATAAGTAAAATTATGAGCAAATAAATAAAATAACTTACTTTCATCCTCATCTTTTTCTGCGAAAATGTTCGGTTTTCCTTGCACTCATAAGTCAAATCTTTGTACTGGTTGTTTTTTTCTTCAGCTTCTACTTCGTCAAACTCAAAACGTTCGCCTACTCATTAGTTTAGACTTGCATTCATCAGACAATCAATGTGACGACAAATATAACTCATTCAATACTTTTCACTTTCATAACTCCACACATACTCGAAGTTGGTGACAAAAAGTAGCAAATCAAGCATTGTCCGATTGGAAATGCCATTTTCCTTGCATAAAGTAGATTTGCTAATTACTTTATCAAGTCTCTAGTAGTGGTGTGGGGAAGGCATTAACAGAGGTAGGTTTAGGGTCTAATCTTTATTACCATAGTCAATCATATTTAAACACGAGTTGATGGCTGCTGATTGATGATTGTTTAAAAAAAAATAAAAAATTGAGAACAAGATTGCAATGAAGGTCAAATATTGGGGACTGTAGCTGTAATTTATACATAATAATAAGAGCAGAAAAAAGAAACCAATCAAAACCCGCTCCGGCCCGATTGGATAAAAGACGGACCGATCCGTTTGTAGCACAGTTAGGTATATATAGACCCCTAATTCTTCAATTCTTCACTGAATTTCTATAGTAGCCGTACAGCCATCAGCGCCTGGTACTTACATTTCAGCCTTTTTTAATTTACTGTTCTTGAAATGCTTTAAAACAATTTCCTCTTTGCTCAGTTTTATGTATTAATTCAGGATTCGAGCTTATTTATTTTTGGTGTTAATTTAAGAAGATGGCGAAGCAGAAAGAGAAATCGGTGAATGTTTCGGGAAAGCCGAAGCATTCGCTGGATGTTAATAGAGATGCGAACAAATCCAAAAATGGGCGAAGCGCCGCCACTGTACGAAGGCTTAAGATGTATAACACGAGGCCAAAGCGTAACACCAAAGGGAAGATTTTGAAGAACGATTTGCAGTCTAAGGAGTTGCCGTCCACTCGGATTCAACCTGATCGCCGGTGGTTTGGTATGATGTGTTTTGTTTTGTTTGAGCAATTTTTTGGTCTCAGTTACGTTTGATTTTGCTGTGTACTACAAAAAGGTGCAGGTTCAATTTTTCTTTTTATAGTAAATTTAAGTTGAAATATTTTGAATTCTCCGAAATGCAAAAAGTTGCTAACTTTCTAAAACTCACTCGTATAAAGACTAGGAGAAAATACATTTTGATCTGATCTTCTCGGATTACACTAAGGGTAAAATCTAGCAGAAGAAAGAGCATGCCACTGCCTTTTGTCATAGTTGACAAAAAAAAGATAGCCATCTAAATATTGTGGTGTCACTGGTTGAGAACATTAAGCTTAATCTCTTAGAAAATGGAAAATGATCAGTTCATGATATGGTTAACTATTTTTTGAAAAGGCTGTTAATGGAAGTTTAGAATGTCCGATATTGGTTGTTAACTTTAGACTAGGCTCAATGTGTAGTTAATCTGTAATTCATTTACAATTTTTCTCTTTAGATTTCCAACCATAAGGGGATTTGTACAGTTGAATAAAAACCTCCTTGGGATTAAACATGAAATAAATGCAGTTGTTTGTACTTTGAAAGCTGCTGGACTGTCTTTCACGTGCATGGGTAGGATGCTGACTTCTGTTGCTTTTATTTGATCTCTGTGCCATTCTTACTGTATGTCAATTGTAGATGAAATTAAAAGCTTTATTTGTTCATTCAATTTTATAGGCAACACCCGTGTTGTAAATCAGAGAGAGCTTGAATTTTTCCGAGAGGAACTTCAAAACCGTCTTTCGAGCAACTACAATGTACTTTTGAAGGAAAGAAATATCCCCATGTCCCTCTTGAATGATCATCAGAAGGTTTGAAGGTCTTCTTCTCTGTGGATCTCTGGTTATATTTACAGGGAAACTTTAAATTTGTATGTGCAAGAGTCTTGTCTTACATCTTTTTGGAGCTGATTTCATAATTTTTCTTTGATTCCCCAAGCAAGCAAGAGTTCACCTTCTCGACACAGAACCTTTTGGTGATGCCTTTGGACCTAAGACAAAGAGGAAGCGGCCAAAGCTGGTGGCATTTGATTATGAATCATTATTGAAGAGGGCTGATGGATCTCAAGGTAAATATAATTCATCTCATGTTCATGTTTTTCCGATCTGTCACGTGTGTCCGGGCTCAACCGATGTGTCTGTGACCATTGCCTTTGGATATGAAAATCTTGTTTCTGTAATTCTTGGTTTGATTTCAACTTTGCAGATGCATTTGAAGAGAAATATGGTGCTAATACATCCGTTGAAGGAAGTGAAGATGGATTCAGAGATCTTGTTCAGCACACGATGTTTGAAAAGGGTCAAAGTAAGCGCATATGGGGAGAGCTCTATAAAGTGATCGACTCTTCGGATGTTGTTGTCCAGTTGGGAGAAGGACACAAACAATATGGTACTTCCATTTTTTTCATACTGATTGCATAGGTTCTTAATATTGTGGGCACGATAGGAAATTTACTGTTCTCTTTATTTTGTGTATGATGTGTGAGACTTAGTTTTTGAACAGAAAAGAAACTTACCTTTTGCAGTCAATGCATTAATGCAGTCCATTGAGATATATGTAGATGAGTGTGCTTTATTATGTGTTCATAGCAGACATTTTGTTCTTTGGTTTACTTCTTCTGAAAGTTAAAATGCCTTTGATGTACTTCTTGTTCCTGCTCAAATTCCTTGAATTTGCACTACAACTTCATTTTATCTTCTCCCCAGCTTTTACCTTTAAAAGGGTAGAAGGGGACTATAGTTGGCACTCATGACTTGCATCTTGAGTTGCAGGTGCTAGATGCCAGAGATCCTCAAGGTACGAGATGCTACCATTTGGAGAGACATTTGAAGGAGCATTGCAAGCACAAGCACATGATTCTTCTATTAAATAAGGTTGCACCCTTATGATTTGGGTGTTCTTTTTATTTCTTTTTTTGACAAGGTTTAAGATGTTCTGCTAAGTTTAGTTTCTTATATGTTTAGGGAGTCTCACTCTTGGACTTAAAATCTCACTATATTTTCTTTTTCCTCAGTGTGATTTGGTTCCAGCTTGGGCTACTAAAGGATGGCTTAGAATACTATCCAAGGAATACCCTGCTCTAGCATTTCATGCAAGCGTAAAAAAGTCATTTGGCAAGGTATGCAGCTGGCTTTTCACATTGAAATTATAATCCAGGTGAATTTCATGATTACTGATACATGGAAATTTATGTTATCTGTTCTTCATATATAGGCTGACTTTCCATATTTTCTTGTCCCACTTATATAGTCATATTTCTTTATTGAGAAAATATTTGTTTTGTTCGTTTACTAATATACTTTTATTTAATTTGCCTAATTATAACCAATTCCTTCAACTTAATCTTGAAATTTTACATATTTTAATTTATGTATTTGGATACACATATTTCTCACTTCTTCTTGAAAACATGGACAAAAACATATTATTTACTACTAGTTGATAATAATTGAATAAGGGTAAACTAGGGAAATTCTTTGCAAAAATTGCTTTTTCAATGATATTAAATAAAATTTCTTAATCTGTGTGAAAAACAAAATCAACCTATATAAATGGAACTGGGGGAGTATTGTATTCTTATGTTAAATCTCTACTATGTTGATTTCTGCATGTGCACCACCATCATTATTGGGTTTAGATAATATAAGACAGTTTTAGATGTTGCCAAGAGGTTTTGGTTAAAGGAAAAAGATCAATGCGTATCATGTTACGGAGATCTAGTACTTGTGTGTGGACTAAATTTGGAATTCAACACTTTCCATTAGGATTAATACTTCTCATTTTTTTTCTTTTGCAAGTCTTGTTTAATCGTAATAGAATGACATTTTCTTGTCCCACAAATATGTAATGTCAAAAAATAATGTTATTTTATTGCTGAATTATCAATATGAGTATAAATGTGATTGTTCTATGGTTTTTACCGGGATTATAATTAAAATGGAAGGAAATTTTCACACCATTATCAAGTCCATACTGTGAGAAAATGTTACGATACTCCCTTACAGCATGTTCTATGGCAGCATTATATATTAGCATTGCATACTTGTCTCTGTGTGTGTGTGCCCTTTATTATAAATAATATTTATTTGCTTCCATATAATTTTAGGATTGTCACTTTCAGGATTCTCTTCTATCAGTATTGCGACAATTTTCCCGCTTTAAAAGTGACAAACAAGCTATATCTGTGGGTTTTGTTGGTTATCCCAATGTTGGAAAATCATCAGTCATCAATACTCTGCGAACGAAGAATGTATTGTCCTCCTTCATACCTTCTATTTTTGGAATGAACTAATGAGTTATATAGTTGGTTTCAAAAACAAGGCTAAAGAACTGACCGCAGCTTTCTGGTTCTTCCTTTTTTGTTTTGGCTCTGCGTGCAAGTTTTTCAATTATTCAAGCTGTTAGCTTGCATCTATGATTTTAAATTCTCAGTACTCTTTTTCTTCACTGGTCTCTGTTATCTTTTCTTGAGCTTTGGAAGCCATGCCTAAGTATATAGACACTGCATTTTGCTCTTCCATGATAAGGTTCCCCTTTCTTGGTGCTCTATTATAAAGGAAACAAATTCGATTACACATTAAAGGATAAAGGATATTTATAATTTGTAAATGGTGCCTTAGATATGGAAATACGTGTGAATGGTATATGGCCTGCTCTTCTTTTTTAAGTTCTAATGTTCTTGAAAATATTTTGACAATTTCTTAGTTGATGATTTTGATAATGTTCATGTCTTGTTTTCTTACATTCTAATGAAACTTTGTATTAGATTGAACTTCATACTATCTCTGTATCTCTAATTGTCTCAAACATAGGTTACTCTTATTATTCACTTTTCATTTGAATATCTGAAAGATTGAATTAGAATACAGCTTTTACTTTCATATTTCTTTCGTAAGTGGTCCTACTGCTTAATTATTTCTAAAGACATGGCCCTTGTTTGATTTTGATTCTTTCAGAATCACTTCTCTTGACACTCATTTTCAACCACAAAAAAATATTTTTCACTTTTCTCAATTACTTTCCCTACTTTTTAACCTTCACAAAAAAAAGGCACTTATCAAAGAAACAATTTTCAAAAATTCTTTATCAAACAAGCAGTGTCTTTTGGGGGCCTTGGCTTGAGCAAATTTTAGCATTCAACTTTAGAGTCCTAAGATTTGAAGCCCGAGAGTAGTTTCTTGTCTTTTCAAACTTGTTGACGTACTCTTTTTTCAATTATACCAATAATCCAACTTTTATAAGTAATTTTGTACACTTTTTAATGTCTGCCAATGGTCGTAACTGCATATTTCTAATTTAGAAGTTCAATCATGTAACAAATGGTGATTGATACCATTTCTTATTTTCTCCTTTTTGGGCAACACGAGACATTAAATGCAAATTATACCTTGACGTTTATAGCTCCTTTTTGGTACATCCGAAGGGTGAAATGTTTCAATAACAATGGTATGCAGGGAGATATTGAACTTTGGTACTCACTCTTGCTTGGATGCTCAGACATTGTTTGATACATCTTCTAAACTGATTTCCTGTAGGAGTTTTTGTTTGACTTGATACAGCAGGAGCATTGTTTTTATCGTTAGAGAGGTCAATATGAACAGTAGAATCATAATTTGAAATTCAAGCTAGTAAACTTGGATATTTTTCCTTGAACAGGTTTGCAAGGTTGCACCAATTCCTGGAGAGACTAAAGTGTGGCAGTACATAACTCTCACAAAGAGAATCTTTCTCATCGATTGCCCTGGAGTTGTTTATCAAAATAGTGACACGGAGACTGATATTGTCTTGAAGGGCGTGGTAAGTAAATCATTGAGTTTGTTGCCATACCACCCTATATTTAATGATCCCGATCTTTCGTTTATGACAAGACTTCATTTCAGTTGAATTCTTGTTAAGAAATTTTTTTGCGACTATTAACTAATGGTTTACTTGCTTAACCAATCAAGCAAAACAAATTTTGAAAGCAAAAAAAAAAAATGGAAACCGGCCAGGAGTTGCCTTGTTTTGACATGTTTTAAATGCAGTGGATGTTAGATATTTCTGGAGAACTGTCAAGGTGATGCTCTGCATATGTCCTTTAGTTTGTTTTTATTTCTTATATGTATTATATTTTGTGCCTTCTGGAACTTGTGTAGAGGCATACTGTTTCATGTACACTTGGTGCTAACAGCAATTCCTAAATAATTAAGGAGTCCAGATTTGACGCTGGAATAAGATATGGGCATGTAAGTACCTATGTACTTAGGGGATGTAATACTTTATGGAGGGGGTAGGTTATGTTTCTGATGTGATGAGGGGAAAGGGGGAGTTATTAGTTTGTGATATGACGAGTTTCTGTCGAAATGCCAAATTGGCATAGCTGAGTGCCTTCTCGAGGCCATAGTCTTTGATTCATGGAGTGTATAAATCCAGTGTGTGCACGTTGAATGATGTGCGATTTTCTGCTCGTACATGCATGTTACCCGGTGATTGCTTTTGCAGTACTTGAAAATCTCATGATATTGAACTCCTGTTTGGTTCAGCTAAAAAAGTAGATTAAAATTTAAGTCAAAATCAAGAATAATTTTTTAACCCCATATTTCATGAGACTCACAACTTTTCAATTGCACATTCCTTCAGCTTTGATGAAAATCTACTAAAATTCTGATTTTCATCTAAACTAAACAGGTGCTGAATATGTAGGACTTGGTTCTTTGTAGTTGTTAACAAGATTTCCATTTAATCCTTGTACTTTCAGCTTCATTTTTATTTATGGAATGCTTCTGACCCTTCTCTCTGGTGGTGAAAATGGCACATTTGATTTTAGTCTGTTATAATCGACTATTTAAACGAATTTATAAATCCATTGATGGATTCTGTGCCTCCAGGTACGTGTGACCAATTTGGAGGATGCTTCTGAGCATATTGGCAAAGTTCTGAACCGTGTAAAAAAGGAGCACCTTGAAAGAGCATATAATATAAAAGTCTGGTATGCTTTCTGCTCTATTCCGCGTTATGATTTTCTTTAATTGGACATTGGTGTATTTTCTCTTCTAGTTTTGCCTATTGTTTTCTGGTTTTTAAAGGCGTGTTCCATTTAATTGTGTTTTCTGGTTTTTAAATGTAGTAGGATTTCTGTAATTTTTCGAAATTGTAATTTGCACATGTGATAATCAATCAAATAACTGCTCAGTACCTGACTAACATGAAGGTCTCAGAACGTCTCGCACCCCTTTTTTAAGCTCAGTTTCGCTAATCTTTAAGCTAAAAGTCTGGCAACTCATTCTACTCCATGGTTTTCAGGGAGAACGAACATGACTTCCTCGTTCAGCTATGCAAGTTGACAGGAAAACTTTTGAAGGTAAATTCCCTTTCTGAATAATGAATTCAAATTTCAATTTGCTACAATTTAAAAACTTAAAAAGCGCACACTTGAGAAGGCAATGCGTATACAATTCTGACATGCTATGTTTTCCTAGACTTGTTCAATTGTTCTGCATACCCTTCTTTGCGTTTTCTTTATATAAAGAATTAGATGCTTAATTCGGTTTACAGGTCTTAGTTGATAGACTTGTTCTCTGTTTAGGGAGGTGAACCTGATTTGACGACGGCTGCAAAGATGATTCTCCACGATTGGCAGAGAGGTAAAATACATTTCTTTGTTCCACCTCCAAAACAAGAAGACGAGACTACTCAGGATCCCATTGAATTTGATGCGGAGAAAGATGAGGTTGTCGATGATGATAAAGCTTCTACTGCTAGAAAAGCTATTGCAGATGTTATTTCATCACAACAGCTAAAAGATGTTCCAGTTCAAGAAGATCTTTTCGCTGACGCTGAGTTGATTGGTGAGACGGTCGAAAAGCTTCCAGACAGAGAGTCGTAATTATCATTAGTTTTACAAGTTTCGCATCTACATTTTTGGTTCGCTTTTTGTCTCTTTGATTAGGTTTTTATTTTAATTATTTTATTTATGTTTAAATTATCCAAGACAGTTTAATACGCAATTATCTGGGAATTATAGAAATTTCAAGAGAACGTACGCTGTAGACGTAGGAAAAGGAAATAATACTGCGGATTTCCTAAAATACTTTGATAGTAGAATTATTTGGTAGAATTATATATCCTTCCGAATGTTGTGCTCAAGTGTGTGCATTTTTCTTTTGTCAAAATTAAAAAGTGATGGATTATTAAAGAGAATGCACATGACAACTGAAATTAAATTCATGTTTGGTCCTCATTTATTAAAATTTATTTTCAATAATGAAATTTACGACTTTTATCAAATTTTTAATTATAACTGCACCAGTTGTATCTGTATTTGTATCTCTCAGTCAGTTGTTGGGGGCAGAGAAGAAATTGAAAGCTTAATTTGTTCATTCAATTTCATGAGCAACATCCGTGTTGCAAGTCAGAAAGTGCTCGAATTTTTCCGACGAAAATGTCATTCGAGCAACATCAAAATTATTTTGAAGGAAAGATTTCATTGTCCATCTTGAATGACCATCAGAAGGTTTGAAGCTCTTCTTTGTTTTGATTGAGCTATTAGTCAGGCCTAGTGTTATTAATTAGAGGTGATGGATAAGTAAGTATCAAAATAATTATGTGTATAGTTGCATGTGCACTTAATAAATGCTGACGGCCCATATGTTAATAAAATTTGGCCGGTGCATTGAATTTGAGTCAATACACGAATTCGTCTGGTGGACTGCACCTTTCATTATCTATAACTAGGTTTTTTCTTTTTTTTTTTCGATATCTCAAAT
>CADEPD010006335.1:0-10138 GCA_902829195.1 Fraxinus dipetala | reverse complement strand
TTGATGGGTTAGTGGTGAAGTTAACGATGGTAAATTTGAGATGACATGTTAATTTGAAAATGACTTGTCAATAATTAATTAGGTGGACACTAAGCTAGACAGCAAAAATTGAACAGCAGATCTCAACTCGGTCTAAAAATACTGATAAAGCTACAAAGTTTGAAATTAAAGCATATATGATGAAAACAATAATATAGGAATGAATATCTATAGTGAATTGTGAATAGTGATTAGTGAAATTAATAGTAAACATGAAAAGTATCTTGAATTTTTAAGAAAGTGTAAGTTTAATGAAAAGAATTGATAAGTGTGAAAGTTACACTTGTTTGAGTCGAGTTGCTACTTATTTTTCGTAATTTAGTATTTTATAGTCGAGCCCAAGCTTGGATGAAAATTGTGTAAGAAAGATGGCAAAGGTCTTAGGGTACAAGATCTGCTCACTCCAAATCCTCAAAACTAAAAGATTTTCTTGAAGAGTAGAAAAACATGTATAAAAGGGTTTTATACCTTGCACGAAATGTACTAAAGTTTGTTGCTTGATCACTGATTTGGTCTCATTCGTTTTTCTATTCATATTCATGACAAGATTATTGCTCTAAATATATTGTTGCTTGCAGGGCTCAACAATGGAGAATCGTATCAATGTTTCTTCTTTTTCCATTCCCAATCCTTTCAAGAAAAAAGACAAGCCTCTTCCCATAGAAACCCTTTTCAAGCTTCCATCTCTACTCCCCTCGTGGCCTCAAGGTACATCATTACACGCTTTTCGCTCTAATTATTAATCGTGAGTATCGTTATAATTCGTTTTTTTTTTTCTTTTTCTTTTGGATTTAGGTGAAGGATTTGCTAGTGGAATCATTGATCTAGGAGGATTACAAGTGTGTCAAGTATCGACATTTTCTAAAGTGTGGGCTACACATGAAGGCGGACCAGATAATCTTGGCGCAACATTTTTTGAACCATCTTCTGTACCAGATGGATTCTCTTTGCTTGGATTCTATAGCCAATCCAACAATAGACCATTATCTGGATGGGTTCTTGCAGGAAAAGATGCCAAAAAAGAAGGTGCCTTGAAGGAACCAATTGACTACACTCTTGTTTGGAGTAGTGAGTCTTTGAAAATTAAGCAAGATGGCGTTGGTTATATCTGGCTGCCTACACCCCCTGATGGCTATAAAGCCGTTGGACACATTGTCACGAGCTCGCCTGAGAAGCCAGCCCTCGACAAAATCTTGTGTGTCCGCTCTGATTTCACGGATTCCGGGGAAAATGATGCTTGGATTTGGGGACCAGGGAATAATATTAATCCAAATAATATCAATGTGTATAGCACAATTCCATCAGTAAGAGGAATTCAAGCCATGGGGATTCCTACAGGAACATTTATAGCCCAAACCAATGGGGCTGCTGGATCAACTCTAGCCTGTTTGAAGAATGCGAAAGCCAACAAATCTGCAATGCCTAATTCAAATCAGGTCAAGGCATTGATTCAAGCTTACTCGCCTCGTATCTATTTTCATCCTGATGAAAATTACTTCCCTTCCTCAGTGACGTGGTTTTTCGAAAATGGGGCACTGCTATACACAAAAGGTCAAGAATCGAATCCAATCGCCATCAATGCCACGGGCTCAAACCTTCCTTATGAGGGTGGAAATGATGGTGCCTATTGGATAGACCTTCCTATTGATGATGCAGAAAAAGAAAGAGTCAAGAAAGGAGATTTACAAGATGCCTATGTTTATTTACATGTCAAACCAATGTATGGTGCAACATTTACCGAGATAGCAATATGGATATTTTACCCTTACAATGGCCCTGGCAAGGCAAAAGTCGAATTCTTCAATGTTAACTTGGGGAAAATCGGAGAACATGTAGGTGATTGGGAACATGTGACCTTAAGAATCAGCAATTTCAATGGGGAACTTAAGGGTGTCTATTTTTCTCAACATAATAAAGGAGTATGGGTGGATGCTTCAGAATTAGAGTTCGAAAATGGTAACAAACCCGTGGCTTATTCATCGTTACATGGCCACGCCTCGTATCCAAAACCTGGGCTAGTTCTACTAGGGAATGGGAATGGGAATATTGGCATAAGAGATGATACTGGCAAGGGGAAAATTTTCCTGGACGCTGGAGAAAGGTTTTCAGTAGTTAATGCAGATTATATGGGGTCTGTTTATGAAGAGCCACCATGGCTGAATTTTGCTAGAGAATGGGGTCCAAAACTAAGCTACAAAATTGAGGATGAAATCAAGAATGTTGATAAGTTCCTGCCAGGGAAATTGAAGACTAAATTTGAAAACTTCGTGTCGAGTCTTCCTAAGGAGGTGTTGGGGGAGGAAGGGCCGACTGGACCCAAGGTTAAAGGTAGTTGGCTTGAAGATGAAATAAATTTACAAAATTGATTGTTCCAACACCTAATTTTAATACATTAATTTTCTAGAACGTACAAAGTTGGTTTTACATTAGTTTTTATTTAAATTATTGATGGTATCTTAAGTATTATTTTTAGTTTTACACTAAAACATCACGTGCTGAATAACCCAAGGCCTCATTCTCTCGATTTGATACGTTAAGATGACACAATCCATATATTTTCTCCTTCGAGACCCTTCTAATTACAAGAAATTTGAAGAAAGGGGTCTGAAGTAACATTTAGAGCAACAATATGTTTTGATCTTACTAATTACTCTAATTGATGAACTCTTGAGTGTCAATTCACAAGTTGAGTAAATCATGCTAGGATTTGCTGATTCTTAATACATTATTCACCTAGATTTTGCTGAAGTTAACATATAAAATTTAAGCTTGAATATAAGCTTGATTCATTTCATCAAGTGTTTGTCAATTCAATTAAAATACTAAATATTCATGCAAAACCTAATATACTCATAAAAATTCAATATTCACCTAAAAAAATACAACAAATATGTTGTTATTGTATATTTTGGGCCAGAGAAAAATACGTTGAGAGTACGGAATAGAGAGAGTACTTGAGAAGCACAAATTGTGAGGAAATTCACGGTGTAATGAACATATTCACACTAAAGAATGAACATTGAAGAAATTTGTTATGTAAATCAATTACTACGTTATATTTCGATTTCACAAATTTACAAAAAGTCATGGTGTTTTCGCTTAAACACTTTAATTTTTTTTTTTTCATTTTTCGTTTTTCCGCCTTGGTTACTGTGCATTTAGAGCTTTCTTCTTCTTCGAAATGTTCCAACTTGGTAAAATTTAGATATATTGAAACTACATAACAAATTCCCAATTTACATTCGAAAGTGTCCAAAAAAATAAATTTGACCTAATTAATTGCTTGAGATTTTAGAGTTTCGAAAGCAAATGGACCAATGAACGAATTTCTACGTTGTATTTGGACTTTATGGATTTACAAAAAGTGCAATGACCATATTCTACACTACAAATTACCAATGATACCAAACATAGTGAAAATTGATGTAATAGTTGCATACTTTTCAACAAAATCCCAATTAAATACCCCATCCATCCAATAAAGACACGTTTGCTTTCATTTTTATCTAGATTAAGAAAATATAATTACTATAAATTGAAAATATAAATGTATTTTACATTTTTTTATATAAACCTCTACAATAAATAATGATTTAAATAGAAGTGAATCATATTTTTAATAACAACACACATTAAATATAGATTTATTAAAAAATTAAGAAATCAAATATACTCTCAACAAGAAAAATGGTAAATAATTTGAACAGACAAAAAAGGAAAATCGAATATATTTCTATGGGATGGAAGGAATACCATATTTTCTTCACAATTGTTTATTTCGACTCGTTAGTAATTAATGTACTTAAATAATTTTTTTATCCAATGAATGTATTGTAAAGTAGACAAATGTAGTATTAGTATTGTCAAAACTCAAGTCTACTTTTATATGGCTGTAAAGTTTTTGTACGAGAAAATATTGAAGGTAAGTTTCAGAATCTCTCTCCATCTCTGCCACTGTTAATTTTCATCTTTATTTTTCCCCGTATCATTGGTATCTTTGATCCTGTGTTTCTTAGAAATTTATTGCTGAGTAGTCAAGTTGTACAGAGCCAACAGAATCTAGTATCGCAGCTTTAAGGTGCAGCAAACATCTGGGTCTAAAACTAAAAGAAAAACAGGTTTTGTGAAGAAAATTATTGCCAGCACAAGTGGTAAAGTCCAGCAGCATTTGTTCCAATTTTTTATTGGCAAAACTATGATTTTTATGGCGCGTCTCATCTTTACCAGTAGATCTTTGGGATTTTGGTAGAAAATGGTTATCAACCTTAAAAACGAAGATGGGCTATCAGACGGAAAGAAGCGGCAGCAGCTAAAAGAAGATAGACAAAGTATTGGAAGTTATCAAAGCTGCTGAATTGGAAAACCAGAAATCAATTGAGCAACACAGTCATCAGTGGAATGAAGCCAAGACACATCAGCAATTGGCAACAACCCAGCAACAACAGAATAAGAATTCTCTAGAAGAAGAGAAGGAGGAATTATGAATTAGTTAGGGAATTTATTGTATTTTTTGTTATGTATATTGCATTTAAATATATTCTTCTAGAATAGCCTATAGCCTCTATATATACACAGGCCATTTGTATAGTTTTGTAGAGAGTGATTCAATACAATTTTATTCAATTTTCCCTTCAATCACTTTCCCTTCATCTCGTCTTTATATTTTTGAAATGGTATCAGAGCTATTGGAAGTTAACAAAGCTGCTGAATTGGAAAACCAGCAAGCAATTGATTTGAGGAGTCAGCAACACAGTCAACAGTAAAAGAAGGGGTGTATATGGAGATTCCTCCTGGTTACTTTAAAGCTGACACCAAGAAGAAAGTCTGTAAGCTCAAAAAGAGCTTGTATGGTTTGAAGCATACATCACGCCAATGGTATGCCAAACTTTCCAAATTTATTATTGAATAAGGATATGTTCAATCAAGGGCAGATTACTATTTATTCACTAAGAGTAATGGTGCTTCCTTTACACCTCTCCTAGTTTATGTTGATGATATAATTGTGACTGAAAATTGCATTGATATGATTAACCACCTCGAAACTTCTCTTCATGACAATAGAAGGCATTTTTATATGCCAAAGGAAGCATGCTCTTGATATTTTGAATGATTCAGGGACAATTGGTTCAACCCCTGCAAAGATACCATTGGACCAAAATGTGAAGTCGATAAAAGATGAACCAGCACTTTATAGAGGATTGGTTGGCAGATTATTGTAGTACCTAACAATAAGTAGGCCTGATGTCTCTTACTCAGTTCAATTGTTAAGCCAATTTATGGAAAGTCCTCGAATTCCACATCTCCACGCAGCACAAAGTCCTGAGATATATCAAAAGAGCTCCAGTTCAAGGAGTATTCTATCCAACAGATTCGATGTTGCAGTTACATGGATATAGCGAATCAGATTGGGGAGCTTGTCCTAATACCAGTAACAGGTTATTGTGTGTTAATTGGAAAATCATTAGTGTCTTGGAAATCGAAGAAGCAGCATGTTATTTCAAGATCATCATCAGAGGCAGAATACAGAGCTATGGCCAATTTATGTTGTGGATACTTATTTGAAGATCTAAAGATAGCTCATCCCCAGGCTTCTTTCCTATATTGTGACAACAAGTCAGCCGTTTATATAGCTACCAACCCAGTCTTTCACGAAAGGACCAAACATATAGAGCTCGATTGTGATTAAATTCGTGATAAAATTCAAGATGGATACATTGTTACTAAGCACGTTCCTAGCAGGTCACAAATTTCAGACATTCTAACCCAAGCTTTAAACTCTCAAAGCTTTTACTTATGTATGCTCAAGATGGGACTAATGGACATATACTCTCCATCTTGCGGTGGGCTATTGGAAGTTAACAAAGCTGCTGAATTGGAAAACCAGCAAGCAATTGATTTGAGGAGTCAGCAACACAGTCAGCAGTGGAAGGAAGCCAAGACACATCAGCAATTGGCAACAACCCAGCAACAACAGAATAAGAATTCTCTAGAAGAAGAGGAGGAATTATATATTAGTTAGGGAATTTGTTGCATTTTCTGTTATGTGTATTGCATGTAAATATATTCTTCTAGAATAGCCTATGACCTCTATATATACACCAGCCTTCTGTATAGTTTTGTAGAGTGATTCAATACAATTTTATTTCATTTTCCCTTCAATCACTTTCCCTTCATCTCGTCTTTATATTTTTGAAACAAATAGATGCCAATGCTCTTTCAATGTTGCGAAAGAGTAGTAGTTAATTCTGTCTTTTCAAGAATCATGATTCTGTCGTTTCAATAAAAGTTCAATGTTGGATCCAAAAGTCAATGACAAACGAATTAATAGTAACCAATCAATGCGTAGAGAGAAGAAATGATAGATGAAGAGGAAATGCTAAAAGAAGATCGAATGAAGAAAAGTGTCTGGAAAAATGTAAAATTTGCAAAAGAAACAGCCATAAAGAAGAGGATTTGTTGGTTCAAGGGAAGACTGCAATGTTTTAATTACAGAAAATTGGACATTTAAAGAAGGATTACAGGACTCCTATTACTCAACAAGCAATTTGTATGACACGAAAAGATGAAGTAAATTTTTTATGCTCATTTTAATGGTGCAGAATCAAAGAACAAATTGTGCTGCTCAAAATCTTTAGAAAATGAAAATAAAAAATAAAAAATGTTTCTAGATAGTGGTTGCACTTCAAAAGAAATATTTTTTTGTCAACTATGGAAGATTCAAAATCGAATGTGAGGCTTGGTAATGAAGCTTTGGTGAATGTCAAAGCCAAAGGAACTTCAGTAACTTCTATATCTTCTTATTTTGTGTTAATGAAAACAATACAGAATTTGTTGAAGAATTCAAAAGAGATATGATGAAAAGATATGAAATGAGTGATTTGGGACGCTACTTCATTTTCTTGGCATGGATATGTATCAAAATGGGGCTGGGTGTATATTTTCTAACAGAAGTATACCAAAAAATTCAGAATGTTTAGGTTCAAATATGTTGAAACTCACCTTGTATGCAATGAAGATTTGATAAAAAGTAAGTGGATTGATGGAAGCTTGGCTGGAAACTTACTTTCTCTCACAGCAGCAAGGCCGCATATTATGTACTTAGCAAGTTAATTTCAAGGTTTGTGCACATTCCAAACCAAAAACATTTGAGATATATAAAAGGAACAATGAGCCATGAAATCAGATTTGAGAAGAAATATGAATCAATGTTGATTGGCTTTTGTGATGGTGACTAGGAGGTTGTGTGGACGATATGAAAAGCACCTCCGGTCATGCATTCTCTCTTGACTCGGGTGTGTTTCATGGTTGTCCAAGAAGCAAAATCTTCAGTCGAGGTCGTGTCAGCTTCAATAACCACATCATAAAAAAAATTGGTTAAGGTGAAGACATTGTAGAGAAACAAAAGCAAGCTATAGAGTTATTTGTGACAACAAATCTGCCATTGCTATGGCAAAAAATCCATGTTTTCATAGCTGGACAAGACACGTTGTAATCAAGTACCACTTTATTAGAGAAGTAATTGAAAAAGGAGACGTTCAACTGAATTATTGCAGGTTCAAAGAGCAAGTTATGATATCCTCACATAGGCACTCCCACTAGCAAAATTTCAACAGCTAAGAGTTGTATTGGGAGTTCAAGAATAACAAATTAAGGGGAGAATGTTAATAATTAATGTGCTTAAATTATAATTTTATACAATAGTTTAAAGTAGACAAATGTAAGGCTACAATTGAGTATTGAATATATTGTCAAAATTCTACTTTTATATGGATGTAAATGAACAGACTTTTATACAAGAAATTATGAAGAGAAGTTCTAATCACTCTCTATCCTACAACTTATAGTGTTAATTTTCACTTCTTCCCTTGCCAATTGGTATCTTTAATCATTTATTTCTTAGACATTGCAGAGAATTTAAGTTGTATCACCATAACCAACACAACTACACCAAAACTATGCCCAACATATTGCCCACATAACGGCGCCTAACATTGTATTAGCACTCGAACAAAGGAAAGAATCGTTTCATACTTCAGTAAATTATAAATTGACAGTGGCAAAACAGGCGAACGGAGGAGAAAACACGCATTATAGCAAATGTAGACAAAGAAAACATGCATTATAGCAAATGAGGACAAAGAAGGCGGACGAAAGGAGGTTTTGAGCCTGATTGGTAATTTGAGCAATGGTCTTTCCACTTATGGATTGAGTAAAAGAGAAAAAATAAAAAATCAGAGGGATTAACGTCTTCTGAGTTATTTTTATTAGGACAAGTACAACTACCTCTTGTCACATGTATTTTCGAAAGCTTCTCTAAAAGTCGACATTTTGGTGAAATTATTGTATTGCTATTATAAGCGATGCTTACCTACCGGTGTTTTAACATAAATTGATTTGTCATCTTAAATCCTACATTCAAGATGGCAAATCAATAAGATCATATCACAATTTATGGATAAACAACGTTGACGAAATTATTCTTGAATATATAATAGTCAGTGTTTCAAATCCCATTTAGGCATTTATAAAATGAATATCGGTTAGAATTAATTCCTCTTAATTTAATTGATTTGCATATCATCTCATATATCTCTCTCTACAAACCCTTACCTGTCATAGGCCGCTGTTGTTCCATTGCTATCAACCTTATATTAATAAAGTTTTTTAAATAACTAATCCAACCATATCAAAAATCAAAATGATAATGAAATTAGATAGTTTGGTTGGCAATCATTCTCAGTTAGTATTAATTATATAACACCATTTTCGTGCCCCATATTATTTATACTAATTTTTAGTATTAATTTCCATAACAAGTAACTTAAACAGTGACTTCCTCTTTTATATATCCTTTTGTGCACGGCCTGTGCGCGCATTGGTATACTTAATGGGTGTGTACACAAGGCCAAGAAAACGACTAGTGAATCTTCAAGGATAAGAGTAGGACAGAAATCCATGTAAGAAGTTTATGATTAAATGATGATTTTAATTACAGTTACCATTTTTATTTTTATTTTTTCTTTTGTCTTTATGCATGGCGATCATGAGATTTAGTTCTTGTTTTGTACGATTTTGAAAAATAGTTTTTGGCAGATTCTTTTTCCAAATTCGAATAAATGGATCCATTTGAAAATAAATGAATTTCTAGTCGTAATCATGCCATCAGTTGTTTTATATGAATATCAGAATTTGTCAGCTTTAAGCCTTTAATCCTTAGTGATCACTTCAAGGCAGGGCTCAACTCCTAGTTACTAACGCCATTTATGTGATTTTGCGGGAAGAAATCCTAACTTTTTTCCAATAAATGGAACAAGAAATGCCGTTTCCGCAATAAATTATTTTGACAAGTATGCAAAAAATGGATAACGGCTCTAGTGCAAATGTCAGGAGCAGAAGTTGAAAACAGAAAGTCTATCGATTTCTCTTTGAGTTTCATTCTTACGAAAGTACTCCCTATAAAGAATAAATTCTAAAATAGGAAGGTTTCTCTGCTAATTTCTGCTTTGGAATGAAGTCGATGGAAGAAATGGCTATTGAAAAATCAAAGGAATGCATGGTGAAAAGGTCAGCCCATATTTTTCTGCTTCTTTATTAATTAGAAGGCAACATCATGTCATTATTTTTGCTTATTCATGAACGTTCCTATAATAAATTTTACTTTCGACGACGAAACTTGTTTTTTTTTTTAAATAAAAAAGTCACTGTTTGTTCAGCGAAAAACGGTTGCTAAAGATGAAAGTATTTGTTCATTCGTTTTCATGAATTCATAACCTGGGAAGTATGAAAGCTTATTTGATGTAAATTAATTTATGCTGTAAGAAAGGAGAATGGTGATTAACTAATGGTAGCAGATATATAAAACGCTATAGGATTAGGAGAAAAGGTAATTTATTAATTTGAAAAAATATATATATTTAATACAAAATTGAAACCAAACTCTATATATTAGGTCAACCAACATATGAATTATATATCCCAAAATCTTAAATTGCTTAAGCAGTTAATGGATGCTCATAGTCGAAAATAATAAATGAATCATTAAGGGTATCAAATGTGGAAAGAAATTTCAATTTCATGGTAGTTAGAAAATAAAAAACCA
>CADEPD010006326.1:0-19016 GCA_902829195.1 Fraxinus dipetala | reverse complement strand
TTTAATATTTTTATAAGTTTTGGATTGATTTGCATTTTTAGAAATTTTAGAAGTAAGATTGCAATTTATTCTTGATTTTTCTTTTCTTTTCTTTTTTGTTTTATTTATATAAGAGGGTATATTAGTTATTTTACGTTAAAAATTGGTTACGTGGACGTTTTATCCAAAGAATGTGAAAGGTAAAGACGTTTTGCACCAAAAAACGAAATGTATGGACATTTTGCACCAATTACCCAATTTAAAATATAAATGATATCAAAATAGATAAAGAAATTCATATTCCTGTCAACCAAATAAATATAGATCAAGTATTATTTACAAACTTGGTTATCCCCAAAACCAAAATAAATACAAACTAAACTAAACTAACTGGCAAAAAAATAGTAAATTACACTAAAAAGTTATTATTAGATAAATTTATAACCTGAAGCTTTGAAGGGATCAAATGATCAATCTATCATTGTCAAAGCCTATACGAACATGATCCTGATTCTTATACATGTGGCCATTGATGAAGCTCAGATTAATTCTCCTTATTCTTTCTTCGAACCTGGCTAGAATTTACATTGACGTGTGAGAAGGATAATCAAACATTGTCTAAAATAATTAAAAAGATGATAAGTTTATAAATTTTACATATAGTAACAAGTCATCATTACAAATATGAGCCACTCAAGCTTTTCAAGTTAAATAAAACTAGACAAAAAATAAATAAAAAATAAGCTCTTGTTTGGCCTCCATTAATTTAAAATTCATTTTTTTCTCTCTTCTAAATAACCACACATTCTCCAATAAAATAATATTACACATAAATCTAAAACTTTTCATTCATATTTAACCATACATTCTTCAAAAAATTACTATTCCCCTCATTATAATTAGGAAAAATGGAGCCGAAACATGGGCAAGTATGCTTCAACACCCCCAACTCCACAACATAGTTCAAGATAACCAACTTGCTGGAGATTCAGTTATATAAAGGCGTTTTTTATCAACTTCCTTTAATCCCTCTGTTAACCACCAATTCAAAGCCATAAACCACGTCCCCAAAAATTTATTGAGAGGTCAATTTGCTTTGATTCGGTGGTTAATATAGGGATTAAATGGAATTAACCAAAATCTCCCGAAACAAATGGGAGAGTTACGACTTGAAAAGTAAAATGAAAACCTTGCCAGCAATAAAAACTGGAGGCCACTGAATTAGATCTAAGTCACGATCAGCCTAATATGGAACAGGCAACAGATCCATTTCCCTAAACATTCACATATGACAATGTAAGAGAAATAAGCAAAACAGAGGAATCCACATAAACTGATTTCAAAATCACATGAAGAATTAAAAGATTCACAATCACAGTGAAGAATACCACTCAAGTTATATAATAAATGAAGCGGAAACTGCATATAGTTAATATCACCAAGATTAAAAATGAAAAAAGAACCACTGACCTTTCCCAGGAGACGAAATGCGCCATATATACCTCCAACTAAAGTTGAGAATATAGCATACCAGATCTGGGCATCCATGAAACAGGCCTAAAAAAGGCACACTAGATTTAAAGAAGGTGAGTCAAGGCCTAACCAATAAAGGTGTGCCAACAAAAGCTTCCTGTAAAACGAAAGACACAAGAAAATTTATTGTAAATATTGCATAATCCATACAAAAATAACCAGAGTGCAATACAATACCAATATTGCTTTTAGCAGTATATCACATGATGACATGAAAACCAATATCAATGCCAATAGTTGTGTGTAATTTGATCTCTCAAGGGCTCCGCGTATGAATGGAAACACAAAGAGCAATGCAGCGAGTATATTTGGGAAGAAATGGGTATCCCAATTCAAAACTATATACAAGAAATCTACGAAGCATTATTGAAAAAAAAAACGTTCACCACGACCGAATTTTTAATATGTTTAAAATAGAATGCCCAAAATTTATGTGAGGAAGTGTGAAACAATCCACACATTTTAGAATCTATAGATGAGTGAATAAACGAATCAGTAAAACAAATAAGAGGTAAAATTAAAAACAACATAACCTGATGATCAGGGTTCTGAAATTCAAAACACCTAGGTTTTCAACACGCAAAAACCCGCCATTTGGATTCAATAAACCATACAAAATCTATACAATTTTAAAAACCACACAAAAAAAAATATAAATATATAGCAGAAAGAAAGAAGGCATTCTCTCAACCAAAGAAAAATACAAGCAATCAATACACGCCGCAAAAACAATCCTCCAATACCCAAAAGTTTTGTGTCTATGCTTTAAATTGGAAATAATATTAAAAATTTTGAATTAAAAACCAGAATTTAAACTAGAAGTATATAGTATGTACAAATATTCTTTGAGGATGGTGGATTTTCTGCAGCCATTGGGGCCAAGAAGCATCCAGAACTGTCCAGATGGGATGTTGAGCAAGCAATCGTTGAGGGTGGGAACAACTTTTCCATACTGTTGTCTGTCGGGAGATGAAGAAGCTCATATTATGACATTCTATTGCTAGATTAGAGGCCGCGGTGTCGCCATTGTTTGTCGCGGAATAAGAATGGAGGAGCGGGTGGCGGAGAAAAATAGATACATATTTGTAATGGTTGAGCTAAAACATCAACTTGAAATCAGCCAATTCCAACAAACAACACAATTTCTACTATTAAACTTCAACAATTAGCAAATGCACTAAACTTTAATATTCAATAACAATGGACTTGAACTGCAGAAGAGGTAAGAAAAAGACAAGAAAAGATGAGGAAGAGAGAAGACAGAGAGAGAAGAAGGAGAATTTGAGAGGGAAATTCACACTGAACAACTCACCTTTCCCCCTCTTCTCCATCTCGTTATAACAGAAGAAAGTCGCATTATTCAACTTGCAAAATATAAAACGTGTTCCCTATTACAATTAAACGTTTTAGCTCAAAACAGTGTCGTCCTGGCTTTGAATTGAAATTGGCGACAGTAGCTCTTCTTCCCGGCAGCAACTTGATTCCCTCTTCCTGGTATTCCTCTTGCCTTTGGTTTCCCACTTCAGTTGGTTCGCCCCTCCTCCATAACATCTCTCTCCCTCAGCTTCAACTTGTCCCCAAGGTTGAAACGATGGAAATGATGTCTATATGTACTCCGCATTCTCCGAAGTTGCTTCGTCTGGATTGGAACCTTTCCATTGAACTAACCACTGTGTTACATCTATCCCTTTCTGATTAACCATTCGTGCAGATAACACCCGTAGGGGTTGAGTATGCTCCCCATGACCCTGATTCTGATTTGGAAGTGCTCGAATAGGAACTTCTTTCTTCCCAATCTTCTTCTTGAGCAATGAGACATGAAAAACTGGGTGTATTTAGGCAGTAGCAGGGAGTTCCAGTTTGTAAGCCACCAATCCAATTTTCTGAATTATCTAATATGGCCTCTAATACCTTGTAGTTAGTTTGTTGTTAGATCTTCTAGCCACTGTCTGTTGAGCACATGGGTGTAACTTCAAATAAACCCAATTTCCCACCTGAAATTCTCTCACTCCTATTTTTATCAGCATAATGTTTCATTCTAGCTCTAGCTTGCCAAATTTTCCCTTAGTAACTGATCCATTATGTGTCTTTCTTGAAGTACTTCTTCCACTGCTGTTATATTGGTCTGCTGGTATGGACCCAAAGCCAATTGGGGAGGTTTAAGACCATATAATGCCTCAAATGGCGTCATTTTAATGGCTGTGTGCAGTGTGGTATTATACCACCATTCCACCAAGCTAACCCATTTACTCCATTGCTTGGGTTGTTTATAAACCATGCAGCTAAAGTACATTTCTAAACACTGGTTTAGTCTCTCCGTTTGCCCTTCGGTTTGGGGGTGGTATGTTGTACTTAATTGCAGTTTGACCCCCCCCAAATGTTTGAACAGTCCTTGCCCAAATTCACTGGTAAACACCTTGTCTCAGTCAGTCAAAATGCTCTGTGGCATACCATACAACCTGTAGATGTGATCTAGGAACAACTGGGCAATAGATGAGGTTGTAAATGGATGAGCCAGGGTTAGGAAGTGTGCATACTTCATAAATCTATCCACCACCACCACCAATATCACATTTTAGCATTAGTAGGTAGACCCCAATGAAATCCATGGAAATATGACTCCACGCATATTGTAGCTTAGGTAGGGGTTGCAAGAGGCCTAGATATGCCACATGTTCATTCTTACACCTCTGGCAAGCATCACACTCTAGCACTTCTCGTTTGATCTCTTTACTCATTCCTGGCAAAAACAAAAAAAAAAAAAAATTACTGCTTTGCTCTGTGAATGCTAGCTTTAACACCTGAATGCCCACCCTCCTGGGAAGCATGAATGGCTGCAATCAGCTTCTTCTTCACCCCTCCACCATTTCCAATATAAATTCTTGACTTGTATTTAAGCAGTCCATTCAAGTTTTGATAATTCGGATCTATCTGACCATCTAGCAACATGGTATTAATTTTATTTGTAGCGGCGTCATCTCCTACATAACTGGTTATTACTTCTTCTATCCACTGGGGAGTCACAACAGTGACAGCTTGGCTTTCCATTTCTTTTCTAGATAAAGCATCTGCCACCTTATTGTCAAGGCCCTTCTTGTACTGAATTTCATAACTGAGTCCCAACAGTTTAGATAGCCATTTTTGTTGTAATGGAGTTGTGATCCTTTGCTCTAGCAAGTATGTAAGTGAATGATGAGCCTTAACAATGAAGTAGTGTCCCTCCAGATAATGTCTCCACTGTTACTAATGCTAGGAGCTCCTTTTCATAGATAGATAGACCTAAATTCCTACTACAAATGCCTTTGCTCAGGTAGGCTATAGGTCTTTTGTTCTGCATCAAAACGGCCCCTAATCCTCCATGACATGCATAAGTCTCTATAACAAATGGTATAGAGAAGTTTGGTAACGCTAAAACTGGTGCGGTTCTCATGGCCTTTTTTAACTTCTGAAATGTCACCTCCATATTTTCACTCCAATGGAAGTTATCCTTTTTAAGTAAATCAGTTAGAGGCCTAGCAATAATTCCATAACCCCTCACAAATTTCCCGTAATACCCAGTTAGGCCAAAGAACCACCTAAGCTGCTTAACATTGACTGGTGTAGGTGACCTTTGCATTGTAGTGATTTTAGAAAGGTCAGCTGACACCCCTTCTGTAGAAATAATGTGGCCTAGGTATTCTATCTGTGATTGCCCAAAAGAACATTACTTTCCTTAGCATATAGTTAATGCTGTTTGACAATTCCCAGTACTACAGCAACATGTTCACAGTGGGATTCTAAGTCTGAGCTATACACTAAAATATCATCAAAGAATACTAGAATGAATTTTCTGAGGTGTTGCTTGAATACCTCATTCATCAGACATTGGAATGTGGCTGGAACGTTTGCTAATTCGAATGGTATTAATCTGAACTCATCACCTTTATGAGTTTTAAAGGCTATTTTATGAATATCTTCAGCGGCCACTCTAATCTGATGATAGCCAGCCCTCAAGTCAATCTTTGTAAACCACTTGGGTCTCTTCAACTCATCCAACAATTCATCTATCAATGGCATATGGTACTTGTCCTTAATTGTGAGGTTATTAAGCTGCCTATAATCCACACAGAATCGCCAAGTACTATCTTTCTTTTTCACCAGCAGCACAGGTGAAGCATAGGGACTGTTACTTGTTTGTATGATGCCATTCTCCTTCATTTCTTTAACCATTCTCTCTATTTCTGCCTTCTGTATGTAGGGGCATCTATACGGTCTCATCTTGAACGATTGTACCTCGGGGTATGTGGTGATCATTGAACCTGGTGGGAGTAAGTCTTTTAGCTCCATAAACACCATAGGGAATTACTTCACCACATCTTCTAGCTCTACTGGAGTGGATCCATGTTCTCCTTTAGTAATGGTAGCAATCTGTGCCATGATTCTATAATTTTGAATCCTGCTTCATCCATTTCCTTCATGATCATTCAACATCTGAAATTCTTCTTTAATTGTTTCATCCTGAAGTTCCATTCTAACACCTTCATGACTAAGGGTAATGCTTCCTTTAATGAAATCGAACAATATCGGGCTCAATTGACCTAGCCAGTCCACCCCTAGTGCCATGTCACTACCTCCTAGTTTGAGAACCCTTAACTGGTATTAGAACTCCCAATCCTTCATCTTCCAAGTTAATGGGTTGCAGATAGCCTTGCTAATGAGCTTTCCTCCCCCTACTACAGTTACTGAGGTAGGTTTGGCTACGTGCAGGCTGCAATTGATGCTACTAACCAACTGCTCATCAATGAAGCTATGAGTGCTTTCGCTGTCTATTAGAATAGAGACCTTTTTTCCTTTAATTAGCCCATGCAACCTAATAGTTTTACCCCTGTTACTGCCCACCAATACACAAAGTGAGACCTCCATCAATTCATCTACTCCTTCTTTATCCATTTGTTCTTCTCCATCTCCAGGTGGTTCCACTACGACCTCTTCTTTTTCATCATCCACCAAAATGAAATTGAGCACCCTATTTTTTCAAATGTGATCTCTAGTGTACTTCTCATCACACCTATAACATAATCCCAGCTTTTTTTTTGTCTGAAAATCGTAAGATGTAATAGCTTTGAATTTAAAGCGGTTGGTGGGAGTTTTTGGCTCAGTGTAGGGTGTGGATTTAGGAGTAGGTTCATTTGGTTTAGAGATTGCATTGGTTCATTTATGTGTTGGGTAATGTTTGAAAGTTTTTGAGTTTCTGCTGAGGGCTGTGATGGTATTCTCTTGTAAAATGTCAATTTCAAAGGCTTTGGCTAGTGTTTGGGGTTGGATAATTTTAACCACTGATCTAATCTCATCTTTCAAGCGACTAGTGAAAATAGAAATATAGTAGGACTCCGGCAAGTATGGTAAGGAAATCATCACTTGAGATTTCAATTCTTCAAACTGCTCCTGATATTCCACTATAGATCCCTTCTGCCTTAGTTTGCTGAAGACTTTGATCGCCTCCTCTCTATATTCTCAGCAAACCTCCTGCAAATTTCCCTTGAAAACATGTCCCAATCTGCGTGGGGATAGTTGGATATAAACCCATGGAAACCATATGTCAGCATTCTCTTTAAGGTACATTTCAGCAATTGCTACCCTCATCTCATCTTCTATCTGATGAATCTAGAAGTATTTCTTCGCCTTTCTCAACCACTCCCTGGGTCCATCTCCTCCAAAATAAGGGAAATCTATTTTGGGTACTTTTGAATGCATTTTAAATTCTCTATTCCCACTGGAATTCCCTGAGTGGTACTCACTCCCCTGGCTATTATCCCCACTCATTTGAAACGGTACTGTACTTCATTTGATCCGTTTCTCATTACGTTCAGTTTTACTCCCATTCATCTGAGCTAACATTGCCACAATCGATTCATACTTTTGGTTCATCTCACTCATCATTTGCTCCATTCTATCCTACTTGGTGCTCACTACCTTCAGCATTGATCTGAGGATTTAAATGCTACCCCCATATCTGCGACCTCCTTGTCCAATCGCTTCAAATGATCCTCGTTCGACTTGCTTTCAGTTTCAGCCATACCCAAGTCACGTTGCTACTCTGATACCAAATATAATGGTTGAGCTAAATCCTCAACCTCAAATATGCCAATTCCAACAAACAACACAATTTCTACTATTAAACTTCAACAATTAGCAAATGCATTGAACTTTAATATTCAATAACGATGGACTTGAATTACAAAAGAGGTAAGAAAAAGATAAGAAAAGATGAGGAAGAGAGAAGACCGAGAGAGAAGAAGGAGAATTTGAGAGGGAAATTCACAGTGAACAACTCACCTTTCCCATCTTCTCCATCTCGTTATAACAGAAGAAAGTCGCATTATTCAACTTGCAAAATATAAAACGTGTTCCCTATTACAATTAAAAGTTTTTAGCTCAAAATGGTGTCGTCCTAGCTTTGAATTGGAATTGGTGGCAGTAACTCTTCTTCCCGGCAGCAACATGATTCCTTCTTCCTGATATTCCTCTTGCCTTTGGTTCCCCACTTCAGTTGGTTCACACATCCTCCATAACAATATTTGCTTCGATTTCAAAAAATTAAAACCGAGCGCCTTCACTTGGTGGCGACGTTACGAATGGAGGATGATCGTATACAGATCTAGTAGCAAAGGAAGCAGCAGCGATGGCCGACTCTTTGATTTTGGAAAAGGGAGTGGGTTGTGATGGTTGCTTTATTGCAGAAGGGAAAGGGAAAGATATGGAGGAACAATAACAAAGGACGTAATAAGAGATACCACACAGGGAGAAGGAAAATGGTTTTTATTTTGGATCGAACCAGATCTAGTGAAATAAAAAAATTGAGTGAAAATGAATTTTTTTGGAGGAAGGAAAAGGCTTTTTATTTTAGGTCGCATGGGATCCAGTGAAAAAAAAAGTTATGTAAAAAATGAAATGTTTTGCTACATTCATGAAACAGCCAATGACCGTAGCAAAAAACTATTATTAAGAGTTTTCAGCAACAGATAATGAACATTGCTATAAAACTAGACTTTAATAATGGTTAGTACATTGGAAAAAATGAAACTTTTCACAACAATCAATGAACGTTGCAAAAAAAGAAACTTATCGCAATAGTCATAGAACGTTACAAAAGGTATATTATTAAGAGTTTCGACAACAGACAATGAATGTTGCTATAAAACTAGATTTCAACAAAGTTCAATAAATATTTCAAAAAATGAAACGTTACACAACATTCAAAGAACTTTGCAAAATATGACATTAGCAACATGCATTTAAAAAAAGTTGCTAAAGCTCAATTATGCTAATCCATTTATAACATTCACTTATTAAAATATTACGATAAACCCCTTTAGTAATACTTAATTAATAAATGTTGTCTTTTGCGTGTTGTAAAAAAAATCATTTTGCAAAAATTGAAACTTTTCACATTGCCATATCTTTCTACTCTATGACAACATTAGAGCCTACAACATATGGGTAAGGATTGAAAGACTTATGGCAACATTTTATGTCCGTTGCAAAAAGAAAAAAAACAAAAACAAAAAACAAAAAAAAAAAAAAGGATTTTTCTTGTAACGATTTTTTTTCCCCAACAATTATAGAATTTTTAACAACAAATATTTCTTGTCTCAAAAAGTAAGCACTATTGCATCACAAACACTTTGTTGCAAAAAATAAAACTTAGTCGCTATAAGTTTCCCATAAAAAAATATTTTGACGCCTTCTCTCATATTTCTAACTACATTCTTTATTATTTGTCATACTCTCTCAAATTTTACGACAACTTTTAACGTCGCCATATATTTTTTGGTACTTATTTTTTGTGTCAATCTTTGCGACAAATTTAAGAAACGTGTCACGCTATATCACTTATTGCGACAACTTTTTGTATATAGCTAAATATTTTGACGCCAAATCACATTTTTTCATAGTAAAACGACCTGATTAGAACCACTTAGGAGTTTTAACTCCATCCCATTTCTATAATGCAAATAGCTATTGCCTCCTAAAGATTTGGTTAGGATAAGTTATTCTTTCAGTTATAACTATATCTTGTAAGCAGTATAAGCAAGTATTTTAGGGTACTTTTTATTGAATATCGCCTATATGAGTATGAATTAGGTATGTTCTATTAGAATTTTATTTAGGTGGATTTTCTACCGTACTTACAGAATCCAAGAAGATTCAGGACTGAAATAATGAACACAATAGAGAATCGATGTTTGATATAAGAGATATGTGTTTGATCCATTATCTAAACTTACAATAATGGCTTATAGTTTAAAATATTGTGTTCACTAATTAGCCAAATAAATCCGATAAATTCTTACTAAAAAAGGTTCAAAGCGAAAGCACCGATCCCAATGCATTATATTTCACTAGTTCTCTTCTTCGCCTTTCTTGTTTTGAGTCAAACTGCAAAATAATATTTATAGGTATGAATTGGGAAGTCTCCAATTGGTGCAATTACTAATTGCGATTTTTTGATTGCAAATGATGTATATCAAATAATCATGTTGTTTCGAATTGAGTGTGACTATATTGTACATTATGAAAAGTCAACACTTTTGATAGCGTACAATTTAATTGTCGACACTATTTATGTCAAAAGATTCAAACATTTGAAAAAGCATTGAAAATCTATAAATAGGAACACCTAATTCCATAGTTCCTACACCCAATCAATTCAAGAAAAACTGTTTTCTAAATTATCCCGTCTTTTCAAAATATTTGTTGTTTTTATTTTGCTGAAATTAAATTCTATTTGCATTATTTTTTGGAAATAAAATTGCATCAAGTAATTTTAATTTGTGTCTATTAATTCCATTCACAAAGAATACAGTCAACACTTTAGTTTGCTCGACAAAATCAATATTGTGTTATATTAACTTCTGAAAAAGCCATTGATCATATCAGTACCAATGCAAGAGAAGGAAGTAGAATCTATATTAAAGATATTTGTATTTGCATACCTCGTTCATTTCATCTCCTTCTAATTTCTATGTTTCAGTAAATCACATTACGTGCATATCTTTATTTCAGTAAGTAAAAACCCTATTTTATATTTTGCACCAGTAAGTTAAGATTTTAGTTTATTTTTTTAAAAAGTGTATATATCAATTCAAGTCAACTTTGAAAGTAAATAAGGAATTTTATTGATGATCACCTATAAATTACAAGAGTTTTCATCAAATGAGATATTTGAAATATGAAGGCTCTTTTTTATAGGAAAAGAAGATTCAGTATCTTTCACATTCATATCTTGTCAATCAACAGTACCAAGTAGGGACTCTATGCCAATGACCTTTAACCTTGATTGGTTGTTTGTCAAATAAACATACAGTACCGAATTAAGAAAGTACACTAATGGCATATTCCCATTGGTTACTGAGGTTGGCTTCATCAGGCAATTATGAAGCCGACCTTAAATGGGGCCCCCCTTAATTAATGAATTGATTAGAGAATAAAGCTACAACACACGATTGGTGGGTTTGGTGGACACTGGCGTAATTCTTTCTGAATGTCATTAATTAATTGAAGATTAAGCCAATGTGTGAAGATTCTAAATCATTATGTCCCCTCAAACCACGGCAATCGTACTTTCGAGTTGACCTTACAGGTCCGACCTTAATGGATTATGATCAAGTGCAAATAATAACCCAACTTAATTAAGTTGCTAGGTCGGATGTTAACAATTTTCATGCACATTCTTTTGGTTAAAATGAATATAATTATGAACCATTTCTCCAACAAAACGTGTGATCGAAAACTAAGTGTGAGAAATAACTGATTTTGAAGAAATCAGTTTTAACTTGGTATTTTATGTACTTCCATATTTGGAATTAAAACTTTGTAGCCCACTCACTTACATTACCCAGGAATTGAATCATAGAGAAAGTCTCCCTACTCCAAACAAGGCCCCCATACCGCGCAACCATGCCTAGTGACCCTTATGATTTTTTATTTTATTTTAGTTTATTGTACTTAATATGCTATTTCTAATTTCTTTTGTCAAGTTTAGCATTTTATGCCCTTGTTTGGGGGCCATGAGGTTTTGGAAAAAATTTATTTTGTCAATGAGCATTGAATCAACATTGAACTAGGCCAAGAAATGATGGACCTACAAGTTTTTAAAACTGGTTTTTGGGCAAGCCAGCGCATTTAGCGACTCCACTGGCACGTGTTCATGTAAAAACAGAATTTAGTGGTTGTAATTCGAATATTTCAGTTGCATTTGATGTAATTCAAATCTAAAAGTCACTTGTATCATTTTGTAAAGCGTGTAGCATGAATCTATATAACATATTCATGTTTTCTTTGATGGTACATGTGAAAAGTAATAGAAATTTAATTTGTTTTCTCCATCTATTTTTGCAGTATAATAGAATATAAGGCCTGTACTGGTTGATCAAGTTCCTGGTTTTTGGGTTTATTGTCATTAGTGCATGAACGCCAACAAACAATTCATTTAATTTCATTGTACTTTGAGGCTTGTTTGGGTCTCATGTGCACTTTTGGTTAGAGACAAATATAATCTTAAAGAGAATCTCATCACGTGCCTTGAAATTATTGTGTAGTGTTCAAGCCATTGAAATGAAGTATCTCTTTGCCAACTAATTTATGTTAATATTGTGTTGCTTGAATTTTTTTGTGTAGTTTGATCATTCCTCAGCTGGAATCGGTTCTTGGTTTTGTCACTTATTAACTATAGTATTGATTATCTTTTATGTTTTTATTTGTACAAGAAAGATTGGTGAATATTCCATGGTTATAATTAATTGACAAACGAAGTGTGTGGACTTCACAGAAGTTCAAGATTTGATTAGTTTTTAAAGCTTTCTTGAGGGCATTTTTTTGTTAATTATTTATTTAGGTTTAAATTATGGAAATATGACCGAGGAAATACAAGCTACATAGGCCTTTTGTTCAATCACCACTTCTTTTAGCTTGGATAACTACTACAAGAATATGCCGTTGATATGTACATAAAAACTGAAACAAGAAGACTTCATATTTATAAAACTTAGAAGTCACAATTAGATCTAAGATCTGTCAAACACACGTTGAAATAGTAAAAGCAGAAGAGATTGTTGTAATAGGAGGATAAATGTATGGCACAATATGAAGTAAATATTACAAATGCACAAGAACAAAAGATAATTGGCAGAGGAAATGAGAATTCACTAAAATATAGAGAAATAATATAAATATTTTGTATTTACAAATTTGTCTAACTTATCTTAATCACAATGAATAGCTAAGTATATATAGAGAACGTTTCAAACCCTAGACATAGAGTTATAGATGGAAAAGAATAATGAAAACGCGTCAAAAAGGGGAAACGAGCTTGGATTGGATACATAGACTGCTCGAGCGCTAGGCAGGCGACAGTTCGTTGTAAAGAATTTGACGTTGCCGCTCAAGCGGAAGGCTAGCGGCCAGCTAGCGGAAAAACATCAAAAATTTCTCCATAATTCATATCTTGACCTCTTTAAGTCCAACACAAAATTCAAACTCTCAATTGAACTTCCAAATTGAATTTCAACTAAAATTGCTAAATAGACTTCGATTAGGATTCCCAAATAACATTTAAAATAGAATTCAGATCATACCCTGATTCTAACAAACTGTGCCTTGACACGAATTTGACAACAATAAACAAAATATTAAAGATTCTCCATCTGAAGACAAATTCGACTACAAGGAATAAGACTTAATTCTTCAACAAAAACACCAAACATAATTTTCCATCAAAATTTCTAACTGAAAAAATTATCCACCTCTATCGCAAAATCCAACTAGGGCAAACTTAATAACTGAGTATCGACTGAATTCCAAGCACGGCTCAGCAAGATTATCTTGGACATCAAAGTTGCTCGAATTAACCTAATGAGCAACAAAAAATCACAAATGATTTAATAATCACCAAACGGGGCAGAAACAAAGCCTTGTAACAAAATCAATACAACTAACTACTTCAATAGAAGGTTTTTTTACTAGAATCAATACATTCGACCAGATTCAAAGCAAAAGAAACTAAATCGGGTATCCAGTATCTATGTGGAGGCCTAATATTTCTCCAGGGTTTGTCTCTAACAATTGATTACGATATCATTGCTAATAACGGTGGTAAAGCGGAATTATCCATAACTTCTAAACTGGACTTAAATGTATTCTTAAATGTAGACTCTTAACTAAACTTCGACAGTAATGAACCAAACTCAAAATCTATCTGAGTGTCTAAATTTTGCTTATTGATCTTCAAAGATTCTGCAGAACCATGCAAGACATAGAATTGGGACATTCTCTGTCTTTCATCACAATATGGGCTCCTTTACTAACCTTTAAAACTATACCTTCATCGATGTATTTGAACCATTTTAAGTCAAGAGTACTCAAAGGGATAAAATTTCTCTTTAAATCTAGAACATGTCTCACAGTATCAAGTGTTCTGACAATTCCATCAAACATATTAATTTTCATTCTTCCAAAACCAACTATCCTACAAGGTGTATTATTATCTATTACCATAAAACCTTTCGAAATTGTTTCATATGTAAAAAATAAATCTCATACACATATGAAAAGTGCAAGTTGTACCATGAATTCAATCCTCGTCAAGTTTGGAGCCGTCGTAAAAAATAATCAAAAGTTAATATCATCGTGAAAATTTTCTACAATACTGGCTTTACCTGAAGTATTTAGTTGTTTTCCCTTCTGATTAACTACAACAATTTTTTCTTTATTCTGTAATTTATAGTAATTCTTTATCATGTGCCCCCTTCTTCTTGCAACAATTACAAATTTTATTATTGAAGTTACACCTTGATTTGCCCATCGTATAACTACCAACAACAACAAGGCTATCTCCATGAGCTCCAAATTCAATAAAATACTTCATCTTCTCCTTTGAAAGTAGAGTACCATAGACTTCTATAGTAGTGAGAGTATTACAACTATATAAGCTTTTGTCTCTAAAAAACATATATGAAGCAAGCAATAAACACAACAAAATCAAACCCAAATCCTCTTATTTAGTGTCCAAGGTTTTTTACTCGGCAACAATATTCTTAAAACAACTAGGTGATCTTCAAGTGGTGTACCTTCTGTCATACGATGAGAATATAGATGCTACTCCAAATGCAATTTGTTAGTTAGACTCATCGTCGTGCGTAATTGCTCCAATTTTAACTATAATGCAACATCGGTCTTTTCCTTTAAAACATCTGAAGAATATTATTTGAATGAATTTGTAATAGGGTCTTTCGATCCCTATGTTGTTTCTCCTCCGACGTCCAAATTGTGTGCGTCTGTCAAATTCCAACAACGCATCATCCAGATACATCTAAGTGAGCATTGCTCACATCTTTACCTGTCACAATGAAAATCTTATGGTGCGATCCAAAAGCAAAATATCATACTTCATAGATGTCATCACAAAATATCAAGCTAAGCTCTTGACTTGATTGAATCTCGCTTTGATACCATTTTATTGTAATAGAGGATAAATATATGACACAATATGAAGTAAATATCACAAATGCACAAGAACAAAAGATAATTGGAATAAAAAAGAAGAATACACTAAAATATGGAGAAAGAATACAAAAATCTTATGTGTACAAATCTATCTAACTTGTGTAAATCACATGAAGAGCTATGTAGGGAACATTTCAAATCCTAGAAGTAGAGTTATAGACGGGAAATAATGTTAAAAATGTATCAAAAATGCAAAACGAGCCTGGGCTAGATACAAGTGCCAAAAATTTCTCTCTAGTCCATAACTTGACCTCTTCAAGTTCAACATAAATTTCAAATTTCCAATTGAGCTCCTAAATTGAATTTTAACTAGAATTTCCTAATAGGCTTTGTTGGGTTTTAATACCCAATAAATCTCGAGTTATGATGTAATTATTAGATTAAATTTTTACCAACAACTAAGTTCAAAAGATCGATCCCTAAAACATGGTCTATTGGAAGTAGCTTAAAGAATTAATGTTACTCATGACCCATATATATTACCTCTTAAATGGCTTTGAATTTTGGCCAATTTAACCCTTTTATTGGTCAACTAAAGTCTAACATAGCTTATAAGTATGGTATCTTTACCCTATTCGTAAAGTGTGTGATTTGTAAGAAACATTAAGGAAAAATGTGGTTGTTCCTACTGCTGAAAATCGGCAGCCTATTGGAGGAGAAAAACCTATGCCTTTCCTTTATTTATATTGATCTCTGCTCTTCCCTTCTTCCATTGTTTTTTCTCATGCCTTTGTGGCAACAAATTATCAGCATTATCTTGTCCTTTGTGGGTGAGATTGAGGAGTAACCGAGGTGAATATATTGGTTGTGCTTGGAGCCATTTGGATTTATTGTTTGGTAGAGAAAGGTAGCATGAATTTGAGCCCGAAAAATACCGTTTTGACGATCTTTGGAATGAGAATGAGCTTCCACTACAGTTGGTTTCAGAGCTTCAAGGTGGTGAATTTGGCTTGAAAATCTGACCGAAAATTGGACTGAAAATTGACAAAATCGAAGTAGAAAACATATATGAAAAATCGTCTGAAAGCTATGAAAAAATCATGGTTGTGTTCTCAATTTTGGGCAAATCACTCACCTGTTGGACAAACAGAGACAACTGGTGTGACGTGTAGGCAAAGGCTGTCCCGAAGGTCAACGCTTTGCATCGATGATGGCGCATGGTGGAGGAGCGCACAGGGTTCAAGCGACACAGGTGAGGTCTCTTCAGACAGTTTGTTGCTGACAATTTTTCTAACATTGTGGTGTTGTTAGTTTTCTATTTTAGGTTATACGGCGAAATTTGGACGATTTTGTTCTTCGAGCATCCGAGATTTGATCATGGTTGATTGTTTTCTACGATTGTTGGAGGTTTTAAGGCGAATAGTGGTGACCCTAAAGTGATAAATTCGTATCTCTTGGTATTTACAGACTCAAATTGGTTCGTTCTGGTATATTGACTTATCCCAATTTAAATTTCAATATTAGCGCATCATCGTGTGGGTTGACTTTATGATTGGGGTTACCGTGTGAGGTAACCATTACTTGTACTAAGAATTTAAGATATATTTGCTTTAATTGTCGTTTAATCATTGTGTGAGACTGCATTTCATGAAAATTTTATTTTTTTATATACATTCGTGTTGTATTGATTATTATGTTAGAATACCTAGACTTGACATGTTTGAATATTCCCTTAATACTAAGATTTCGAGTCTTACGACCTGAAAAAATCTAGAACAGTGTATACTACAGTCTTAAGATTATATTGTGTGACCTATTTGTACACTTTTATTTTATTTTTTTCAAAATATCTTCACATTTCGAAATTCAATTTTTTCATGGAAAATGATATCTTTCAATTTGACAACAAAAGATTAAAAGAATTTTGGTTTAACTAAAAGTTTCAAAAATTATAGATTGCAAATTTCTTACAAATTTGACAAAAGTACAAAAAGAAGAATATGATTAACTTACTTACACTTCAATTATTTTACACATATCAAACATTATTTTAAGAAAAGTTGGTAAACTTGATACCACAAACGAACTTCGAAAAAAGTTGGAAGATATATATTTGCTTAGCTCTGCTCCTAATAAATTGTACTTGTTTGAAAGATTTTTTAGTTTTAAAATGGATCCTTCAAAGGATCTTGATGATAATTTCGATATTTTAATAAGCTTGTTCAAGATATTGTTAACTGTGATGAAAATGTGTCTGAAACGTATAAGGTCATATTTTACTTAATTGTATATCTGATTCATATAAAGAGGTTAAAAATGTAATTAAGTATGATAGGGACACATTAACACTTGCGACTGTCATAGATTCCCTTAAAAATAATGAGATTGAATTTAAAGTTGAAAAAAGAGGATAAAAGGAGTGGTGAGTTATATATGATGAGGAGTAAAATGGAGTTTAAGCAGATATATTTGGGTAGAGCTCAAGACAATGATTCAAGTAGTGACTCAAATGATAAGGATGGTAAAAAGAAAGGCAAGACAAATTCGGGGATAAGCGGTGTTACAACTGTAGTAAGTCTGGACATTTTGTGAGGAATTGTACCAAGAAGAAGGATAAGCAAAAGGGAAAGATGAGGGGTGAGTCGAATGTGGCTATATGGTCGAGTGATGACCCTAGTAAGGTATATTGAGCGTAAACACAGTTACTGCATATGCATCTGTGTGTAATCATTTCTGCATGTGTGCGATTGTTTAATTTTGTTGTATGATTTTATGTTGCATTTCAATATGTTTGATATGTACATTTGCATACTTTGAGAGCTATCTGATTACTTGGTGTAATTGTTTGCATAAATAGTGGGTTGGGATGCATTAGCAGTATGTGTGATATGTGTCTATTGGTAAAGTGGAGTATAGATACCTAGGGGTATATTGGTGGTATGCACTGGGAATGCGGAGTGTGACATTTGGATCAAGAATGGAGATGTGATTAAATATTGGAATAATTCATCTACGAAGACTCTAATCAATTAGAGTGTGAGAGGTGCACTTCTATCACTTAGGTGGAGATTCATTATCCACTTAAGTTGAGAGAAGTGATGTGGTGATAAATGATTATCCCGTAGACTTAGGATCTTAGAGATTTACCAATTATACATAGGTTGAGTGATTAGTCTAGTGAGCATGGTGGGCGATGTACGTAGATATGTGTTCTTGGGGTATGAGCAATACAGAATGGGATGTGACAAGTACGGTGAGATTTTTTCATATGGTCAATTATGCATTTGTTGCATTTTTTTATTGTTTGATCAATTAACATAGTGTTAATCTGTTGTTTTGTGTGAACATATTTTTGAAAAGATTTGTGGATTATCCTATGTTCTATCTTCATCGCATGATTACTTGCTCTTAATTGTTCACTGTGATTATCTGCTTCTACTTTGATATTTAATTGTGACATTAGCCCTAATGATTATGTAGAGCATGTATGGTATGTATTTCGGGACCTAAACACGAGTTAAGGTTTGTGATTCCAATTTTATTAGTTACCATGATTATGCAAGGATTAACTTTGTGTTTTGATTACTTGCAAGTTTATTGGGCATCATGGTGGAGATTTGTTGGGTTTTGATGTCTAATAAATCCTAAACTATAATATAAACATTGGATTAAATTGTTACCAACAACCAAATCCAAAGGTTCGACCTGAAAACAACGTGGGTCATTGGAAGTAGTTTTAAGAATTAATGTTGCCCATGACCTATATATATTACATCTTAAATGGCTTTGAATATTGGCCCATTTAAGCATTTTATTGGCCCAACTAAAGCTCAACCTAACATATATATATGGTGTCTTTACCCTAATCGTAAAGTGTGTGATTTGTGGGAAACATTAAGGAAAAATGTGGCTGCTCCTACTACTAAAAATCGGCTACCTGTTGGAAGAGAAAAACATGTGCCTTTTGCTGACCTATAGTTGATTTTATCCTTAATATTTTAATCATAACAAATAAGATTAAT
>CADEPD010006317.1:0-10694 GCA_902829195.1 Fraxinus dipetala | reverse complement strand
TACAAGATAGAGAATATGGTGAAAAGTTGGTTACTTTTTAATTAAAGGTCGCATATTGTGTTACTTTTTCTTTAAGAAATCACAAAACATTTTTGTAAGATATTCACATAAAATTAATTTTGACTATTTGAAATAGAATGTGTTGACCTCAAAAATATTGTCAACAGATGTCGGACTCACTCGTTCATGCGCAAGTTAGATCCAACACGTTAAGATAGATCAACGGTCGAGATCACTCCGAAAATTGGACTTGAGAGGAGCTCAACGACACAAGATATTTCCGTTTGGGTTCCGGCGAGATAACGGGACACGATTGTACAATAATTACCAATCGCCATAGCAAGGTTTGTAGTAGATAGTATGTTTGAGGGAGCAAATAATATTGTTCTTTGTATATAAATTTGCAGTATTCTTCAATTGTTATATGGTGGGGATATTTATAGTGTTACAATGGAATGGTGACTCTTGGATCAAATTACACGTGGCCTCATCTCCTCGACCAAAGCATCAAGTCCTAACAATCAAGTTGACCTTCCTAACTTTTCAAAGCATTTAGTGTTCTTACTTGACAGGACATGACATAAATACACTTTACAAGAGTCACATCAATCATTCGAATAAGATATTCATCATGAGTTCAATCTTTGCACGTGGGCCGTCACCAACTGAAGAGCCTCGGAATAACACGGGCCTCGATTTTTCGTAGATGGAGGTTCGGTGGTTCGACCAACAACGTAATTAATATGGCCACGTGCCAGTATCTAGTAACAAGTCGTAACAATAGTCCCCCAAATCCATGTATAATCATTTATGTTATGCGTGGACTTTTAACAATTACCGAAATGCGCTTCTGTTCTTGGATATCACAAAAAAAAATTGAAATTTCTGAATCTTTTAGCAATTACCGAAACACGCTTCTGCTTTTGGATATCACAAAAAAAATTTGAAATTTCTGAATCTCATCATACTAGTCCCCCAGGTCCAGACATAAATATTTATGTATTGCCTAGAATTGATAGTTGATTTGAAGTTGATTCAAATATCTTGAAGGTTGTCCATTTTGTTTTGGAGCTGAGGCAGAGAATTGCTTAACTGTCGAGGCTTAATTTCAAACTGAATGTGTTTCGGAGCTGAGGCAGGCAAAATTACTGAACCACCGAGGCTCACTTACTTTGAAGATATCTGAATTTATTTTGGAGTCGAGATAGGGAATTGTTGAACTGCTGGGGCTCATTTGCTTTGATGATTTCTGAATTTGTTTTGGAGTCGAGACAGGGAATTGCTAAACTGTCGATGCTCACTTACTTTGAAGATATCTGAATTTATTTGGGAGCCGAGGAAGGGAATTGCTAAACTGCTGAGGCTCATTTGCTTTGATGATATCTAAATTTATTTTGGAGCCGAGGCAGGGAATTGCTGAACTGTCGAAGCTCATTTGCTTTAATTGACTTCGATGTTAGTACGTAAGATTTGACGATTTCACATGTTTCCTAGGCAGGGTAGCTGTAACGATACAACTTTCAATACACATACGGCCGTTATATTAAATGTGTAATGATAGGTAATGATGAGCGTGCATTGCTTGTGAAAACGCTCACGCACTGAAGCTAGCGCGTGTTGTTCACGATACGATTTGAAGCGTTGATGACATAAATCGTTTGCATTCTACGGTCTTGATTTACCATGAGATTGAACACCTCAGATGAGTGAGCCTTGATCAATGGCTGGGATTCAATTTCTCTTTATATAAGAGACAAAACTTTGTCATTTTAAAACTTTACCTTTACAACATATCTTTTGAATTCTCTCGTGTTCTCCATCTTTCAGAAGTTTTCCGGCGTCCTTTTGTTCTCCGGCGAGTCTCTAGATCTCTTTTTTGTTTAGGTATTCCCTTATGAAAGGATTTCAAATCTTTTATTTTTTATCGTTTTTCATCTTTCCTTCGACTGCCATGTCTGTCGAGGCGTCTATGGCCATCATTGTAGCTAGGTTTGGGGAAGAATCAGTGTCTAGGGGGTCAGGAGATTGGTATAGTATGAGTGAGGAGCCTATAGATTACGAGGCGGATTGGAGGGCTGCCAAAAGTCCATCTTCTATAACATCTTCTAAACTAGTAGAGCTTAGTGAAACATATTGCATATGTAGAGTTACTAGTTCTCGAGGCCCACGAACGAGCCTATTTTTCGAGGCCAAGCTATGTGGCCATTACTGAATTCCTTCTTAAAGCAAGAGTGCGTCTGCCATCCCTTCTTTAGGACAGTGCCGAGGAACTTCATGTTGTCTTCCACCTAGATTTTGCCAAACGGGTATAGCCAATTAGTTGGGCCCTACTTCCTTTGGAAGGAGATCTCCTTAGGCGAGGACATTCTCTGCACATCTTCCAAACCATTTTCCAAGCTCGGGTCGTGGGGAAGGATGACTCTAAGGGATGGTATTACATCACTCCTTGGGGTGGCCATGCTTCTTTCATAGTAGGACTTCCTTCCTCTATCAAGGGATGGAAGGAGTCCTGGTTCTAGGTTAGGGTAGGTGGTAGTTGGTTCATGGATATACTGTCTCAGGTTGCGTGGTGCCGACCCAGTACTAGGAAGCCCGTGAGTGCCTCGCCTTTTAGCTTATTATGTATACCCATCATTTTGGTACTGATTTTATTTTGCTTTCTTGACATATTTCGATTCGCGTTACAAACTTCACGAGGTTGAGTGAGACGTCATTGAAGACATTTACAAACTATCCCCGAGGCACAGAAGCTTTGCCCACTTCATAGACCGAGACAGCTATTTCCTGGACTTTGGATTGATGGCCTCCAAAGGTAAGAGGCTCCTTTATTGTTTAGTTCATATTCACCTTAGAAATTTCTAACTCTTTCCTTTCACATTTGCAAACAAATTTGCCAAGAAGAAGTATCCAGCACCCGATATGGTTTCTATCCTGAAGGCCACTGCCATTACTGGCACGAAAGCTCTGAAACCCTCATCTTCCGGGGCGAAAGAAGTGAGGTCGAGGCTCGAACGCCTCAACAAAGGAAAAATCGAGAAGGGATCAGAGGATGAGGCTCCCAAGTAGGCTCAAATGGCCTCTGATAGAGGCAAGGAGAAAATGCAAGAGCCCCATAAGAAGAGGAAACTTGTTCACGCAAGTGGAACTCCTGCCACCTTTGGGTCCATCGTGTCCCATTCTGATAAAGGGGCTTCCCACTAGCCAAGACTTCTCCAATCTTCAATGAAGGCTGCTGTTATAGAGCAATCTCGGAAGGCCAATGAGGAGGCTAAGAAATGAATGGTGTCAGCTTCCGAGGCCCCTAAGAAAGGGCAAGTTTAAAGGACTCTGGGAAAGTCTAGCAACTTCCTAGGTGGGAGGGAGGATCAGATAGCCTCGATAGTTCTGGAGATGCTGCCGACTGAAGTTCGAGGTGCCACAGAAAATTTTAATAAATTTTGGACCGAGAGATGGCAGAATTATGTGTCCATATGTGATGTGGTGGACCTTACTGCTACTTTAGTAAGCCAAAGTGCAAGGGCCTTGGAGAGGAAGTGTTGGCTGACATCTAACAGAGGAACATGGCCTCATACGAGAAGTTGAATGCTGCTGAGGCCGAGGTGAAGAAGGTTAAGGCTGAAGCCGAGGCGTTGAGGGCCCAAAAGGTTGAAGATGAGACCAAGCTATCTTCTGCATTGGCTGAGATCGAGGCTTTAAAGAAAGAAGTATATGAATCTCAGTGCAAAGTGGCTTCTTTAACAAAAAAGGTCGAAACTTTAGACAACCATCAGAAGCTCACTACTGAGGGTCTTGAGAAAGCCAACCTCCAACTTGCTGACTTCAAGGATGCAAACAGGTTTATGGAGAAGCAAGTAGTATATTACGTAAGCCAAATGGAAAGAGCGGAGAGTGAGGTTTGTTAGACTGGTGAGGAGGTGGCGAAGAATTACATTGCCAACTTTCATCTGACCGAGGAATATCAACGCTTGGCCATCTACTGGAGGAGGTTCGCTTACAATGAGGTAGTGGGTAGGGTAAAGGAGCTTTACCCTGAATTAGATACCTTTGAGCTAAGAGCTAAATTTTTGGAAGAGGTACCTTAAACCTCAGCTGAGGAAGCTGTAGAAGAGGTGCCTCAGACTCCAGCTGAGGAAGCTACTGAAGAGACGTTCATTGAAGTTGAAGTGCCAGCTAAAGAGGCTTCTGATCAGGCAAATGACGCTCCGGCTCCTCAGCCACCTCAACAGTAGCTTAGGTTGTTTTTACTTTGTAATGCCTCCGACCTCCAAATGTAATTAATTTTTTGCTTAACTAATGGAGAATTTTTTACAAATCTTGTATTGTTTATGATTCTGTTATTTTTCTTCCAAGTAAATGGACCTCCCAAATGCACTTAACCGTGATAAACCGCTTCGACAAACTCCAGCTTGAACTTCGTCAGAACTGACTTTAATTAACTGGACTGGAACTGAAAATTTTACCTTTACTTATCTAAGCTAAGCCTTTACTTCGAATAAACTTAAATTGATGCTCAATTTGGTTGAAACTTGGACTTTAAGCAAGCTGACATAATCAAACAACTTTGAAACTTCAAAGAGACTTTTCTTTTGATGAGGCATGTGATTCGGATTTCAAATGAGGTGGTCACTTTAGGGACTTTATACTTTACTCTGAGGTGCCCACGCTTCCTCCAATGGTGGATGTTTCATCCATGCAAAGGCTTCTTCCTTGATGTTCAGCGTAGTTGAATGGAAGCATGTGTTGTGCACTTCGGAGTTCAATCGAGGTGGTCCCTTTGGGGACTTTATACTTTACTCCAAGGCGCCAACGCTTCCTCACATGGTGGATTATTTATCTATGCAAAGGCTTCTCCCTTGACGTTCAACCTCGTCAAAGGGAGGCATGTATTGAGCGCCTCTGAGTTCAAACGAGGTAGTCCCTTTAGGGACTGTATCCTTTCCTTCGAGGCGCCCACGTTTTGACAAATATCTTGAAACAAATATTTTATTTATTTGCAAAGGCTAGGAAAAACTTTCAGCAATGATTTACATTCATTGGTAATACATTCGTAGATACTCGACATTCTATGGATGAGGTTGAACTTTTCCATTCATGTCTTTGATCTAGTAGGTTCCGGGTCGGATTTCTCTTTCAATGCGGTAGGGCCCCTCCCAGTTTGGCCCTAAGATGCTTACTCCTAACTCCTTTGATATGAAGCCAACCTCAACTGGGAGTCATCCCTTTTTCTTCAAGAAAATCAAGTTCACACCTCCTGAGTTCGTCATTAGATATCTCGCTGAAGTATAACCTTCGGGGAGATGGTAGCCCCACCTCTACCAGGCTCATAGCTTCGGCACCGTAGGTCATTGAGAAATGAGTCTCACCAATTGGTGTTCTATTTGTAGTTTGGATAGTGGCAACTCCTCCACCCAAGCTCCTTTGACAGTGTCAAGTTTCTTCTTTAAAGTGTGTATAGTTTTATTCACAGCCTCAACTTGTCCATTAGCCTAGGGCTGATGAGGGGTAGAGAATTGATTCCTAATTCCTAACTCTTCACATAAATCTCGTACATTTTTATTGTAGAACTGCCTTCCATTATCTGAGACAATAAAGTGGAGAATCCTAAATCGGCATATGATGTTTTTCCAGAGAAACTTGGACGTGTTAGCCTCCGTAATCTTTGCCAGAGGTTCAGTCTCTACCCACTTGGTGAAGTAATCAATTAAAATAATGGCGATATTAGCGTTTCCTTTGCCCTTGGGTAATTGGTCAATGAGGTCCACGCCCCACTTGCTGAAAGATCAGGGGCTGGATAATGCTATCAACTCTTGGGAGGGTTGTCTTTGGACATTTACGAAGCACTGGCATCTATCGCATTTTCGAACAAATTGTATAACATCCTTTTTTAGGGTAGGCCAATAATATCCATGCCTTAATACTTTTCTAGCCAAAGTAAGCCCTTCCGAGTGGTTACCACAAACACCTTCATGAATTTCGCGGAGTGCGTAACTGGCTTCCTCTCCTCCCACACACTGAAGGAGACGCGAAGAGAATCCGCACTTATAGAGAATGTCTTCTAATAGCACAAAATGTACAGATCTCTTTCTTAGCTTGTAGGCTTCTTCTTTGTTGTAAGACACAAAAAGCTCCGTCAAGATGGGTTATGTGGTCACTAGCTTTCAAGCTTTTGACAAGCATGTCATCTACGTAGACTTCCATTGTATTGTCGAGTAAGTCGGCAAACATTTTGTTCACGAGCCTTTTGGTAGGTGGCTCCGTCATTATTTAGTCTAAAGGGCATCATTCGATAGCAATAGAGTCACATGTCTGTGATAAAGTATGTTCCTCATCACCTGGGTACATAGGGATTTGATTGTAGCCAGAATAGGCATCCATGAAGCTCATAGACTCATGTCCTGTGGTTGAATCTACCAGCTGATCTATCCTCGAGAGTGGGAAACTGTCTTTAGGATAGGCTGTGTTAAGGTCAGAAAAGTCAGTGCATACCCTCCGTTCCCCATTATGTTTCTTCACTAAGACCGGGTTGGAGACCCACCTCAGATAAAGGGCCTTCTTAATGAAGCCATTCTTGATTAGTTTATGTGCCTCTTCCTTCAAGGCCTCATAACGTTCCGGATTCAAAGCTCTTCTTTTTTTGTTTATGCGGGGTAACCTTAGGATCAATTTTCAAGTGGTGATAACTAACCCCGGGGTCAATGCCTACCATATCCTCATGCCTCTAAGCGAAGACATCTCGATTTTCGCACAGAAATTTCTTTAGTTTTTCCTTCAATTTTGGAGCTAGACCTTTGCCCACCTGCAATACCCTGGTGGGTTCCAAAGGGTCTATTGGGAAGCTTTCTAGCTCTTCCATGGGTGCTGTCTGAGACTCGACCTCGATAATGCGAGGGTCAATTTTGTCAAATGTGGGTACCTCTTTGGGAGTGTTCATGTCAACATCGCGAGTTATCATGTTGATATCCCTAAGCTTGGCCTTTCTGACGGAGTTTAAATAGCATTCCCGGACTTCTCTTTGGTCACCTTTTACCGTCGCCACCCCTTGTTCAGTTGGGAATTTCATGCACAGATGGTGAATGGAAGTGACAGCCCCAAGGTCCTTTAATACAGGCCTTCCCAATATGTCATGGTAGGCAGACCTGCTATCAAAAATTCCATGAAGTTCAATGTTGATAATGGTGGTTCTCCCATCTCCATAGCAAGTGTGATCTTGCCCCTCAGGATTATGCTATCTCCAGTGAAATCGTACAGTGGGGTATTGATGGGAGTCAACTCGTGGTCCAAAATCATTTTGTCGAATGTGGTTCCAAAAAGGATATAAACAGAACTGCCATTATCCACCAATATTCGTTTCAGCCCATTTTTGGCTACCACGGCCCTTACAACAAGGGCATCACAATGGGGATAATGGACACTTTCCAAATCTTTATATGTAAACACGATGGGAATTAATTGATTTCTCTGGGAACTGTTGTCCACTATATAGCTGGTCAATGGGGGCATAATTCCTTTGGGAGTTCTTTGTCTCTCCACTAATGTAAGGGCCTCCAAAGATTGTGTCAATCTTTGGGAGTTCTTCGTTATCCGTCTCTTGATCTTTCCTCTTCATGTTCTCTTTGCCATCGAGGAAAAACATCTCGAAGATGAGGAGTAGCCTTGTCGAGCCTAGGCTCTTGGTCACGCCTAGGCGGGGGCCTATTCTTTTGCTGTGAGTTATATTGATTATCATTTCGGGAATTCGATCCCCTAGGATGTTGGGCAATATTTCTACAGTCTGCAGTGTTGTGGCTGTATGAGTGATGGTATGTGCAATATTCGACGGGGTTCGACCTGCCCCAAGGTCTCGAACCTCACCCTCTACGAGGAGCCTGTTGCGTAGACTTGATTGATTGAGGATTTGCTACTGGCACTTCTTCATAAGGCAAAGTGGGTATGACATTCAAGGTCATGGTGGCAAGTGCTTAGCCTGAACTAGGGGTGACCTCATTTCCAGACTGGTTCCATTAGTGGTCCATCAAGTGCGAGGTAGGTCCTCTCCCGCCCTGCCTTTGTTGAGGCTGAAGACCTCTACTAACCATGTGTCTATGATCAATCAATTCCTTGTTGATAATCTCATGCCTCATTATTTCCAGTAGGGCGTCGTAGGTCGTGGGATCCTGATTTTGTACATCTCTCCAAAAAAGGGTATTCATATTCAGACCTCTTCGCAGAGCCGATAAGGCCTCACGGTCGGTAACTTGAACGCAATATGTCATTTCATTCGTGAAGCGGGCCAATAAGCTCTTTAGAGTCTCACCAGGCTGTTGCCTCATGTCCTGAATGTGCTGAATGAGGGCCTCTCCTTCCTTGCTCACTGCGAATCTCTTCAAGAAAGTAGTTTTGAATTCTGGCCTACTTCTAATGCTTCCAGGTGGTAGCTTGTTGTACCAAATTTCAGTTGTACCACTAAGGGTCAAGTGGAAAGCTCTGCATTTTACAGCTGGGGTGGCACCTCTTAGGCTCATATGTATCTTATAACTATTCAGGTGTTTAGCCGAGTCACATATCCCATCATATTTTGGTATCTTGGGCATCACATATTGTCTCAGTACCAGGGCATTCCTCAATTCTTGCGAAAATGGCAGGTTGTCATCATCATCATCTAGGTCACAAGATCTCTGAGGGCCATTTAAATCATAATTTACATCAGCCTCGTACCTTGGCGGTGGTGCAGAAGGTCCTGCCTAATTTTTCGCATCCTCATCCCTTCTCCGACGTTCATGCCGAGGCGGCACAGTCCGGAGGCATATTCTTGCCTTTCCTCCGGCTGCCAAGTCTCAAGAGGTGGGGGCTGTGGTCCGTTTCGAGGTATTGGCATTTCAGGTCGCTGCCTAAGTCTCGATTCTGCGGAACTTAGCTGATCAAAAGCGCTGATAGACCTCTGAGGACTGTGTTCTGGTTCATATTCTGGAGAGAAGTTATCTTCCGTGTTGAATGGGACCTCGGTGGGCCGGCCGAAGCGTAGTTTGAGGAAACATCAACTTCAACTTTCTTCTCAAGGGGGCTAGCTCCTCTAGCATGCATGAGAGGGCAAGCTCTTTAGCTTTTGAATCTCTCCACATGCTGGCGTTGTTCCTTGGGAGCAAAGGGAGGTGTTGGGCATCCTCCATGGCCTTGCATTTGCATCTACAGTTCTTGCATTGCTAAATTCTAATTGGTGATGTTTCTCATGTTGGGTGTCATAGTTGCCATTTCTCCAGTAAGTTGGACTGCCATTCTTCTTCCACCTCATCTATGATGGTGGTGGGGTCGACGCCGACCCACTGGGAAGGGCATCTCCATCTGAACTCATCTCTTTTCAACTCCTAGGGGCTTCCTCTTGTTCCTTTGCAGGAACACATCATTTTTCAAAGGGGACGCCCAAACTCTCTTTCTTAAAAGCTTTTTCCACGGGATTGCTCGTGGTTATAGTGTGGATTTTCACAGATGGAGTCAATCTGTTGACCTCAAAAAATACTGCCAACAGATGCCGGACCCACTCGTGCATGTGTGAGCTAGATTCAACACGTAAATGCCGATCAACGATCAAGATTACTCCAAGTTTGGATGTGGGAGGAGCTCAACGACACAAGACGCTTCCGTTCGGGTTCCAACAGGGTAACAGGATACGATTGTACAATGATCAACCATCGTAAATAGCAAGATTTATAGCAGATAGTTTGTTTGGGAGAGCAAATAATACTATCCTTTGTATATAAATTTGCATGATTCTTCAATTGTTATATGATGGGAGTATTTATAGTGTTACAAATGGAATGGTGACCATTGGATCAAATTACACGTGGCCTCATCTTCTCGACCAAAGTATCAAATCCTAGCTATCAAGTTGACCTTCCTAAGTTTTCAAAGCATTTAATGTTCTTACATTGACAGGACAATCAATCATTCGAATAAGATCTTCATCATGAGTTTAATCTTTGCACGTGAGTCGTCACCGACTGAAGAGCCTCGGAATAACATGGGTTTCGATTTTTTGTAGACAGAGGTTCTGAGGTTCGACCCATAACGTAATTAATATGACCACGTGGCAGTATCTAGTAACAAGTCGTAACAGAATGTTTGGCTAAACTTAAATTGTGATTATTGGAACCACTTGAAATGATATTTAGAAATATCTTTATGTATTTTTTTTTTCATGTTGCCCGTGAATTAAATGGTGCATTAAAAAGTCACAATCAATATAACTTTTTATATAAAAAATTTATTTTGACTTAATTGGCATAGCAAGCACCATATTTGGTCAAGTTTAAAATGTGATTATACTACTTTTAGATGATATTTTAGCAGTAACTTTTCTATATTTTGTGCTGCGTGTGAAGTAAAGTGGCTGCCTGAAAGTCACATCTAGAGTAACTACTTTTTTTTATTAAAAAAATCACATTTTATTTATTTTGACATAGCATGATTGAGTAAGTTTAAAGTGTGATTATAAAGTATAAATCCTGTAAGAAGATATCCAGCTTTTTTTTTTCTTTTTTATGTTTTATCAAGTTAATTGTGATGCATAAAAAAATTTATATACTAAGTAAATTTTTATTTAAAAAGTCACGTCATATTTATTCTGACTTATTTGATGTTGCTGTCAGGTCAAAGTTTTGGCTCATGGTACCTTGTGATTACACTTAGAGGTAGCAATCGAGTCGAGCGGCTCATCGGCT